>CM033689.1:57620134-57907030 GCA_019514585.1 Dendrobium officinale | reverse complement strand
ATACTAAACGGTCTCCGATTTTAATGATCTTATACTCGAATCGAACGAATCGATGAGACAAATCCAACGAACCCAAGATCGTCGAATTCCGACATTATTAAGGTCTTCAAATGTCTAAAGAACGGTGTATGATCAAGGGATTCAACATCGGTCGTTCATCCGACCACTCCCCATTTACCCCTGATCTCTCGCCTATTTACGGGCCATGCCACTCCAGAAAATCTATAAATAGAGCAATCATTCTTCACAAGAGGGGAGGGAAGAAAGAAGAGAAGAGGAGAAGAGAAGGAAGAGGAGAAAGAAGAGAAGGAAGAAGCTCCTCCTCGACCATCGCAGGAGCCTCGCCGGACCACCGCCAGAGCCTCGCCGGACCACCGTCGGAACCTAGCCGGACCACCACCGGAGTTTCGCCACACCACCATCTCAAGGCCCGACGTTCAGGCCCGATGTTCAGGCCCGACGTTCTGCTGAAGGCCCGACATTAAGAAGCTCCTCCTCGACCACCGCCGGAACCTCGCCAGACCACAGCGGAGCCTCGCCGGACCACCGCCAGAGCCTCGCCGGACCACCGTCGGAACCTAGCCGGACCACCGCCGGAGTTTCGCCACACTACCATCTCAAGGCCTGACGTTCAGGCCCGATGTTCAGGCCCGACGTTCAGGCCCGACGTTCTGCTGAAGGCCCGACATTAAGAAGCTCCTCCTCAACGACCGCCGGAACCTCACCGGACCACCGTAGGAGCCTCGCCGGACCACCGCCAGAGCCTCGCCGGACCACCGTTGGAACCTAGCCGGACCACCGCCGGAGTTTCGCCGCACCACCATCTCAAGGCCCAACATTCAGGCCCGATGTTCAGGCCCGACGTTCAGGCCCGACGTTCTGCTGAAGGCCCGACATTCTGCTCAAGGCCCGACATTCTGCTCAAGTCCCGACATTCTGCTGAAGGCCCAATGTTATGCTCAAGGCCCGACATTTAGGCTTGACGCCTTTATCTGAGGCGCTCACCTTCGCCAAAGGCAATCACCAACACCTGAAGCTCTCACCTTTACCAGAGGCCCTCACCAACACGTGAGGCCCTCACCTTTACCAAAGGCCCTCACCTTTTCCAGAGGCCCTCACCTTCGCCAAAAGGCCCTCATCTTTGCCAGAGGCCCTCACCTTTGCCAGAGGCCCTCACCTTCTTCGGACCACCACCGAAGGCCCTCACCTCCGTTGGACTACCGCCTTACGTCGTTGCTCTGCCAAACAGCCACTTGAGATCCTGTGCTCAACCAGGACACCACCTGAGGCCAGGATTTCTACTGGGTGACTACCTGACGCCTAGAGTTTCTACCATAGTATCGCCTTACTACAACGGTCTTTCAGACCCTGGTCTCTTATCGACTACGGTCCTCCCGACCTCCATCGCCTACTACGGTCACTCCAACCTCCATCACAGGACAACGGTCTTTCTGACCCCAGTCTCCTGCCGACTATGGTCCTCCCGACCTCCGTCGCCTACTACGGTCACTCCGACCTCCATCACAGGACAACGGTCTTTCTGACCCCAGTCTCTTGCCGACTATGGCCCTCCCGATCTCCGTCGCCTACTACGATCACTCCGACCTCCATCACAGGACAACGGTCTTTCTGACCCGTCTCCTGCCGACTATCATCCTCCCGACCTTCGTCGCCTACTACGGTCACTCTGACCTCCATCACAGGACAACGATCTTTTTGACCCAGTCTCCTGCCGACTACGGTCCTCCCGACCTCCGTCGCCTACTACGGTCACTCCGACCTCCATCACAGGATAACAATCTTTCTGACCCCAGTCTCCTGCCGACTATGGTCCTCCCGACCTCCGTCGCCTACTACGGTCACTCCGACCTCCATCACAGGACAACGGTCTTTCTGACCCCAGTCTCCTGCCGACTACGGTCCTCCCGACCTCCGTTGCCTATTACGGTCACTCCGACCTCCATCATAGGACAACAGACCCCAGTCTCCTGCCGACTACGGTCCTCCCGACCTCTGTTGCCTATTACGGTCAGTCCAACCTCCATCACAAGCAACTATCTTTCAGAACCCGGTCTCCTGCTGACTACGGTCCTTCTGACCTCTGTCTCTTGCTGACAATGGCCCTTCCAACCAAACAAACATGTCTATGTTGATTATTGTAACTCCCACAATGTAATACATTCTATATGACGTACATTTGTAACATCAAACTAAGGCCTTCTCCCTAAGAAGGGCCTCATTTGTAATCAACTGCAAATACTCTGACACTTGCATTGGGGAATGAGCACCTTGCTAGATATTCGTGGTTCATAATAAATATAGCACTGAGGTTAGAGGTGCGGGAAAAATATCTACTATGCTAGGGTTTTTCTCTGCCTAGGTTTTTCCTTCCCGCCTCCCTGCCTGGAAGGCCTCCTCCCTTCCAGGATGGCTTCTTCTTCCCCCGACTTTCCTCTGCTTCCATCTTCCTCTGTGCTTGGCCCGTCGCCTGCGGGTCTATCCTATGCGGCTAACGTCTCGGCTTCTTCCTCTTCACCGGCTCTGTTTCCGGTGTCCTTCTACTCTCCCAGAAAAAAGCTTTCTTTCAAAGACGACGATCTTTCGGAAGGGAAGACTATCTGGACTTCGACTTTGATCGGCTATTCGCTAGGTCCCAGACCTTATTACGAGCGACTACTCAAAGCTATGGCCTTTAAAAGGTTCTATGACTCTTCTATCTCTAGCCGATGGCTTTTTCTTGCTTAAGTTCTCTACGGTGGAAGACCATGAGATGGTTCTTTCGGGAGGGCCGTGGTTTCTGTTGGGAAAGCCGTTCATTCTCCAGCGTTGGTCCCCTAAGTTCAAGCCGAAGCGTGATGAGGATGCGCCTATTCCGATTTGGATCAAAATCGTAAACTTCCCTCTGGCGCTCTGGACTCCCACTGGCATTTCCAAGATCTCGAGCTATATAGGTATACCAATTTCAGTTGATGCTCTTACTGCAAATCGTACCAGACTGACTTATGCTCGGGTATGTGTTCTTATTACCAAGGATTCTGCATTACCTGATGAAATTCCTCTTGAAATTGATGGAGAGGATTTAGTTTTAAATGTTATATATGACTGGAAACCTGAAAAGTGTGAAGGCTGTGGCTTTATTATACATCCTTATTCCGCCTAGGAATAGAGGCCGAAGCTCCTCTAGACCTCACTATACCAGACCACACAGATCACCTTCTAAAAAGCCACCTCCAAAAATCAACAATGCTGTTATCACTATCCCAACCCCAGCTCTGCCACCTACTCCATCTCTTCCATTTCAACCTTCGGCTACCCAGTCCGATGCCGTCCAGTTTGTTGACACCCACACTATTCCAACCTCCCATCCTGTTCTGATCCCTCCAACATCCTGCTTGGTTACGTCGCTAGCTAACCAGCCTTCTTCCTCTCGGCAACCTCCTGTAACTGACCCTTTGCCATCCTCGGCTAATGCCTCCCCTTTACCTAATCTAAATTCTCATACAGAAGAAACTTCCTCTTCTGGTCTACCAGCCTCCCCCCGACTTTTACAGCCCCCAAAAATTCATCTCCTAAACAAGTTTGCTTCCTTGCAAACTGAAGAACACACATCTCATGATACTTCGGAATCCTTTTCTGAGACTGATACCAACTCCGGCTTCATCGCTGAGAAAGACCAGTCCTCTGTTCAACGTCTCTTGAACAATGTTGAACAAAACCATCACAATGCTAGATCCACAGCCGACAAAGGGAAATCTCCCAGCAAGTCCAAACCTCCTAAGGGAAAATCGGCCAAGAAGGACAATGCTCACAACTTTTAAAATGCCTTTGCCAACGTTTGCTAGTTGGAATGTTAGGGGTTTCAATAACCCGGAAAAAGTTAGTTTCTGCAAGTCTTTGATAAAATCACAAGATCTCAAGCTCTTATGTATTTTGGAAGCCAAAATTTCTTCTTCTTCTGTCGATGACCCGTGGTTTTTGCGTTCTCATACTCTCTTTGAGAATGAAGATAGTTGTAATAATTTTGGGGATGCTTTAGGACGGATTTGGATTAAGTGGGATTCCAAGGCCCTCTCATTTAATCTTATTTACTCCTCCCCTCAATTTATTCATGGCACTCTTTCTGTGGGATCTTTTCCACCTGTTCATCTTACCTCTATTTATGCCTCCAATTCTATGGAGGAAAGGAAACAACTTTGGGATCAAGTTTTAAGAATTACTCCTCCTTTGGATCATCCTTGGATTATCATGGGAGACTTCAACTGTTGCAGATATGAATCAGAAAAAGCAGGGGGGACTATTATCCCTAGCAGCAGATTGGGAGAACTTAATAGCATGATTTTCAAATGTGGGGTTCAAGACCTTTCCTCTACGGGTCTTTTCTATACTTGGTTCAACCAACAAGTGGATTATCCCATCCACATTAAACTTGATAGAGTTTTGGTAAACAATGCTCTTCTGGATCTCTTACCTAATGCTTTTTATACTGTGGAACAGCCCCTTGGTTCAGACCACTCACCTTTAGTTTTTAAATCTACTCATGTTAAGCCTCCATCTACTAGATTCATGTTCAAAAATTACTGGATTAACATGGAAGGTTACTGGGATGATGTTCTTGTTGTTTTTTCTTCTAGATCTGCTAGAAGTCCTATGGCTTCCTTTTATCACAGTCTTCAAAGGCTTAAGAGGACTCTCAAAAATCGCAACTGGGCTTCTTCTTCTTATCTTTCTAATGCTTTATTAGAAACTAAAAGTAAACAACAACTTTGCTTGTTAGAGATTCAAGCAAATCCTTTAGATCTGGAGCTTAATTTTAATCTGAAAAGCATTAATGATGATCTTGCTTCTTTACAATCCAATTGGACTTCATGGTTAGCTTAGAGAGCTAAAGCCTTATGGCTCAAGCATGGGGAAGATGACCTTGGTTTTCTTTTTGCTAAAATTAGGAGCAGAAATAACAAAAATTGCATTAAGGAAATCACCACTTCGGAAGGTCATTTTTCTACTTTCAGGGATATTTCTAAAGCCATTGTTAAGCATTTTGAGGTTTTGTTTAACATGCCCCATTCCAACCTTGTTTTGCCTTTAAACATTCCCTCTGGAAATTTAGTTCCTTCTCATTTCCATAGCATGCTGGTGGGTGCCTTGACCTTTGAGGAGGTCAAGTCTGCGGTTTTCGAAGGTAATGAAAAATCTGCTCCTGGTCCTGACGGTTTCACCTATGCTTTTTATAGAAAATCTTGGCATCTCATTGGTATGCAAGTGTTCAATGCAGTTAATAATTTCTTCTCTACTGGAGCTCTTCCTAGTGGAGTAAAGGCTACGGCAATTGCCTTAATTCCCAAATGCTCTCATGCTGCTAACATTAATGACTTCAGACCCATCTTTCTTTGTAATGTGTTTTACAAAATTATAGCCAAGATTATTGCAAATAGGCTCAAAATTGTTCTCCCTTTTGTTATTCATGAAAGCCAATCCGGTTTCATTTCTAATAGATGTTCTACGGATAACATTATCCTAGCATCTGAGATTTTACGGGATTTTAAAGGGAACCGCAAGAAGTTTTGTGCTAAGCTGGATATCAAAAAGGCCTTCGACTCTGTCTCTAGGGATTTTCTCATTGCTAGGCTCTTGCAGAAGGGGTTTCCTCAGACTTTTGTTTCTTGGATCAAAGGTTGTATTTTTGATGTTCATTTCTCAATTTGTCTAAATGGCTCACTTGAAGGTTACTTCAAATCCAACTCGGGACTTCGTCAGGGCTGCCCATTATCACCTCTCCTTTTTTTGCATTGTTATGGATGGTTTATCCAATATCCTCAATAACTATTCTGATCCCTACCATTTCAAAGGTATTAATTGCAAGGATATGTACATCAATCACTTGATGTATGCTGATGATCTTTTGGTGGTGGGTGACTCTTCAAGAGAGAATGCAGCTAATCTTCAAAGATGTCTACAATATTTTGGAACCATTTCGGGACTTCATATTAACGCCAACAAAAGCGTCATTATCTTCTCCAACAATTTTCCTGACAATCAATTAATCTGTGATGAGCTTGGTATTCATAACATCAATACCTATCTTACCTATTTAGGTATCCCGATTTCTCCTACTAGGCTCAAATCCGCTCACTTCCAACCTCTTCTGAGCAAAATTCATGCTCTACTTGCTGGTTGGAAAAACAAATTTCTCTCTTTTGCAGGCAGGGTGCAATTCTTAAAATTCACTATCATCAACACCATAGCTTACTGGATTAGGGGATCCATCATACCAAAAGGTTGCTGCGCTACTTTAAATAAATTATGCTCTAGATTCTTATTTCATAGCAACATTGAGGAAAGGAAAATGCATCTTATTTCTTGGTCTAAAGTTACTCTTCCTAAAGCTGCGGGTGGCCTTGGCATCCCTTCTTTTCAAGCTCTTCAATTTGGAGTTTTTTGTTCCATCATTGGCAGATTTTACAACAATCAAAATCTTTTGAGTCACTGGTATAAGGCTAAATATACATCCCCCTGGAAACCTCCCCCCTCATATGCCTCCAAATTTTGGCATAGAATTTCTGATACTGCTTTCAGGATTAAAGACATGATTTCATTTTCTATGTCTAATTTATGTGATTACTCATTCTTATGGGATCCCTGGCTTAACGGGCATTGTATTGGTGATACTTTTTCTATGCCGTCTCTGGATGATAAACGGGTAAAGGATTTTTTTATGTATGGTACTTGGCAACTGCCTTATTTTTTACCTCCTGGCATTTCTTTTTCCATTTTGGTTGTGGATTTTAAGGAGAAGAATGAGGTTTTATGGAATGGCACTTCAATATGGATTTTCAAAAACTTTACTAAGTTTTTTTACTCCACTGTCCCTAAGGTGGATTGGCACGATTTTATTTGGCACAGGATGCATGCCATAAAGTTTTCTTGTTTTACTTGGATGGCCATGCTTGGCAAGCTTAAAACTGCGGATAATCTCAGCACTAGGGGTATTCAGGTGCCTCTAAATTGTGTTTTGTGCTCTAGTCACTTGGAGACTCATTCCCACCTATTTTTTTCCTGTGATCTCTCATTTTACATTCTCACAGCTATATTGCCTGATCTTCAATGCTTTTATCTTAGGCCCACTTTACCTCAGATTTTTTATTTCTTTGGTAATACGGTGAGGTTTAAGAAATCTGAGATGGAGTTCTGTCTTTTATCTTTAAGCTGTATCATTTACCACATCTGGAGAGAAAGAAACAATCGTTGTTTCTCTAACCATAGGATCAGCGTGCTTAAAATCATTTGCAATATCTCTTCGGCAGTAAGATTGAAAATTTCAAAATGGAAATACAGAGAGGCATTACTTCAGAGGTTCCAGGGAATTTAATTGGGTCTGCTTGCTTGCATCTCTGGAGAGTTTTTGGCAACCTTTTGTTTGCTAGTATCATTACAACTTACAATTTGTATGCCTGGGTTCTAGTTTTGGCCAGGCAACTATTCTTCTTTCTTTTTCAGACCTGGGAAGATTTTTTTTTTTGGACTGTGGCAATTTTTCTATTATGCCACACTCCAGTTCGCATTTGGGTGATTTTGCTATCATTTCTCGGGTATACTGCAATGACTATTACCGGCATTGGAGGTGGAAGTTTAACATAAGGACGATGATGAGCTTGGCTGGTCTCTTCAATCCATGGACGGCCTTCCAGGCAACCTGGATTGTTTTTTCGTGGTGCTCCATTTTGCTAGTCGGAGGTGCTGTGAGGGCTAGCACTGCTGGGTTCTTTCTGCTTCTGCTTCCTTTGGGTTCTATTCTGGCAACCGGTGCCTTCGCCTGGTAATCCTACTTATCATCTGATCTCTATGATGATGTTGACTATGCCTTAATTCTGAGTCCTTTATTGTTTTTATGCCCATTCTCTGTTTGCTTGTAATAGTCTTTGTGTTATTTTGATAGTTTTTGTTGTTAGTTTTTCTTCCCAGAGCTTCTTGTAATTTGATTCTTGGTTTTTAATATATGGGCTTTGCCCCGGGTTTTCCCAAAAAAGATATTCGTGGTTCTTCTGAGCAGGGAATCACATGTTCACAAAATCTAACAATTTCCAAGCATGCTTGAGCTTTTTCACTTTTCCAAAATTTTTCCATATTATTAGTTGTTGTCCATAAGCTGCTCCTTAAAACTAATGCTCAAGATAAATATTAAAAAACTCAGCTGTAACAACTGTAATACGAAAGAATTTATATGGTCTCCTTCTCATCCTTTTGGAGCTATTCAAGACCTCAACTCCCTTAGTTCGGGTTATTTTACAGTTTCAAATCGTGTAAAAAATTTCTCAAAATCTGTGACACAAGTATTTTCGGACTCCTGGAGGTTCGACGTTCGAAAATAGGGGGGCAACTGAGACGTCGTCAAAAAATTATCTTAAACGGGCGCGAATCTTGATGCAAAATCAAATTGGAAACTTCAAAAATTAATTCAGAGAGCATCCGGACTCCGATTTCAGCAAACTTATAGTCGAACTGAGCGTCTCGGAAATACAAACCCAACGACACCAAATTCAACTCGATCCGAGCCCAAATGGGTCCGAATCATGGACCCAAAGCGCTGTTGGAAGGTTCAAACCGCAATTTGAGATGTTAAACGGTCTCTGATTTTAACGAGATTATAGTCGAATCGAACGGCTCGACGAGACAAATCCAATGAGCCTAAGATCGCCGAATTCTGACATTATTAAGGTCTTCAAATGTCTAAATAACAATGCATGATCAAGGGATTCAACATCGGTCGTTCATCCGAGCACTCCCAATTTACCCCTGATCTCTCGCCTATTTACGAGCCATACCACTCCAGAAAATCTATAAATAGAGCCCTCATTCTTCACAAGAGGGGAGGGAAGCAAGAAGAGAAGAGGAGAAGAGAAGGAAGAGGAGAAAGAAGAGAAGGAAGAAGCTCTTCCTCGACCACCGCAGGAGCCTCGCCGGACCACCGCCAGAGCCTCGTTGGACCACCGTTGGAACCTAGCCGGACCACCATTGGAACCTAGCCGGACCACCGCCGGAGTTTCGCCGCACCACCATGTCAAGGCTTGACGTTCAGGCTCGATGTTCAGGCCCGACTTTCAGGCCCGACGTTCTGCTGAAGGTCCGACATTCTGCTCAAGGCCCGACATTCTGCTCAAGTCCCGACATTCTGCTGAAGGCCCAATGTTATGCTCAAGGCCCGACGTTCAGGCTTGACGCCTTCATCTGAGGCGCTCACCTTCGCCAAAGGCCATCACCAACACCTGAAGCTCTCACCTTTACCAGAGGCCCTCACCAACACTTGAGGCCCTCACCTTTACCAAAGGCCCTCACCTTTGCTAGAGGCCCTCACCTTCACCAAAAGGCCCTCATCTTTGCCAGAGGCCCTCACCTTTGCCAGAGGCCCTCACCTTCTTTGGACCACCTCCGAAGGCCCTCACCTCCGTTGGACTACCGCCTGACGTTGTTGCTCCGCCAAACAGCCACTTGAGACCCTGTGCTCAACCAGGACACCACCTGAGGCCCGGATTTCTACTGGCCACTACCTGACGCCTAGAGTTTCTACCATAGTATCATCCTACTACAACAGTCTTTCAGACCCTGGTCTCTTATCGACTACGGTCCTCCTGACCTCCGTCGCCTACTACGGTCACTCCGACCTCCATCACAGGACAACAGTCTTTCTGACCCTAGTCTCCTGCCGACTATGGTCCTCCCGAACTCTATCACCTACTACGGTCACTCCGACCTCCATCACAGGACAACGATCTTTCTGACCCCAGTTTACTGCCGACTATGGTCCTCCCGACCTTCGTCGCCTACTACGATCACTCCGACCTCCATCATAGGACAACGGTCTTTCTGACCACAGTCTCCTGCCGACTATGGTCCTCCCGACCTCCATCGCCTACTACGGTCACTCCGACCTTCATCACAGAACAACGGTCTTTCTGACCCCAGTCTCCTACCGACTACGGTCCTCCCGTCCTCCGTCGCCTACTACGGTCACTCCGACCTCCATCAGAGGACAACGATCTTTCTGACCCCAGTCTCCTGCCAACTATGGTCCTCCCGACCTCCGTCGCCTACTACGGTCACTTCGACCTCCATCACAGGACAACGGTCTTTCTGACCCCAGTCTCCTGCCTACTACGGTCCTCCCGACCTCCGTCGTCTATTATGGTCACTCCGACCTCCATCATAGGACAACAGTCTTTCTGACCCTAGTCTCCTGCCGACTACGGTCCTCCCGACCTCCGTTGCCTATTACGGTCACTCCAACCTCCATCACATGCAACTATCTTTCAGAACCCGGTCTTCTGCTGACTACGGTCCTTCTAACCTCTGTCTCTTGCCGACAATGGCCCTTCCAACCAAACAAACATGTCTATGTTGATTATTGTTACTCCCACAATGTAATACATTCTATATGACGTACATTTGTAACATCAAACTAAGGCCTTCTCCCTAAGAAGGGCCTCATTTGTAATCGACTGCAAATACTCCGACCTCTGTCACCAGGCCCCGTGGTTTTTCCCCCTTTTTAGGGGTTTCCACGTAAAAACACTAGTGTCTCTTATGAACGCTATACCCTCTCTTTTATCTGGTGTGTACTGGATCTTCGTACAATGCTAAGATGTTAAACTCTATATTTCTCTACCGCCTCGAATACTCCAGGGCGCAACAGATATAATAAATAAATTAGTTTAATAAATTTAGTATAAAATATTAAACAAAATTTATACTTGATCATTTAATTTTAATTTAATATATTTCAAATTTAAATAACACCTAAATTCTTTTATAATAATCTTTTCACAATGAAGCATCATTCAACTATTCTGATATAGGCTCACCATTCTATGATAACTCAAATCACAAGTAAACTTAAAAATAAAAAAAAATAATTGAATGCTCTCAAATAATGTGGACTAAATAACTAAGCTGAATTATTAATTTCACATATATTATATATATTTAAATATATTTTAAATTACTTTTTATAATATAAATAATATTTATTTTTTCATTCATAAAATAATTCTTAATTTTATCTAATTAATTAATCTGTTGATTTTGTTATGTACTATAAAAATTAATTTTTTTTATATATTTATTAAAGATGGACAATCTAATATAACTGATTTATATAGATCCAAATTTATATTTTTGAATTTGATACATAATATATATGAGCAAATTGTATATACAAATAAAGTATCAATTAATAATTAGTTATATTAAATTGGTAAGTTTATATATATGTGAATTAAAATAATATGAAATGTAAATAAACAAATTTTAAAGATTTTCTATAAGAGATTACCTATGCATGATTTTTTTGTAAGTCTCAAATTTAAATTATTATAAAATTAATTGTTATATCATTTATATATTTAAATAATTATAATATTTATTATATCATTCAGTTCAAATTTGATCAAATCATTAAACCTTAAATCTCTCACTTTCAACTTGTATATTTAATGACCTCTTCTCTTGATTCCCCCTTGGCTGCTCTAGTGATGTCGCCTATCAACGCTGTTGGAAATGCGCATTTTATCAATGTTTCAATTTCTTTTATTTCTAATTGATGCATTATTAGCACATTTGGCATTAAAATTAATTGATAGACACTTTTGCTGATCACTCAACTAGCTGGGTGACTTTTACTCGGCTAGCTCAGGTGCTGGGGAGGATATGATTGAGACTCAGGATGATTTTTAAGCTTTAGTTTGGCGTGAATGTAGACAATATTGAAGATGCCGCATTTTCCAATGGTGTGTCTAAGTTTGTCTAAGCTTTCAAGGAGAAAAATCAAAAAATAAATCCTAAAAGTTGTTCTTGGGTAAATAGGTTTGCTTTTCATGGCCTGTGTTGATTTTGGGTTGTGCGTGCGGTTTCTTGCTGCTTGTTTGGGTTTTTTAGCTAGTTGTTTAATGTGACGTCGCTTAGATGTTCGGGTTTGTTGGTGTCGAACAATAATGAGGAAGTTTTATTATTTTTGCTAACCTTAGTGGATGTTCTCTTCGTTCTGGCCTTCGTTTGTTATTGGGACTTCATGCTGCTTGATTTTTTTGCCGCCAATGGATGGTCCTTGCGTGGCAACTGAGTGGCACTCTTGTATCACGCTGGCTTCATGGACTTGTTAATTCTATTTATATTTTTAGACTTATTGCTTTTCCAGGTTATCTTGTAATTTATCATTTTTTCCTCATTGACCTCTTTTTGGCCTTTCTCTGTATTTTCTTTTTTGTTAATGAATTAAATCTTTTGCTATGAAAAAAAAGGTCGATAGGATAGTGGTTGTTTGGTCGACATAACCATAGTCGATATATAGGATAGTGGTTGGAAAGACCGTAGTAGTTGATGGAGGTCGGAATGATTATAGTTAGTAGGAAATAGGGGTTAAAGAGATTATAGTAGTAGGGTGGTACTCTGATAGAACACTATGCATCATGTGGTAGCCCGACAAAATTCTGGCCCTAATGTGGTGGACCAGCAGAAGTCTAGGCCTTAGGTGGTGGTCTAGCAGAAGTCTGAGCTTCAGGTGGTGATCCGGTAGAAGTCTGGGCCTTAAGTGGTGATCCGACATAATTCCGATCATGAGGTTGTAGTCTGGCATAACTCTGGGCATCAGGTGATAATAGAACTCTAGGCCTCAAGTGGTGGCCTGACAGAAGTTTGGGCCTCAGATGGTGGTCCGGTAGAAGGCTGGGCCTCAGGTGGTGGTCCAGAAGAAGTTTGAGCCTCTGGTGATGGTCTGATAGAACTCCGAGCATCAGATGGAGGTTTGACACAACTTTGGGCGTCAAGTGGAGGTTTGGTATAAGTCTGGGCCTCAAGTGGTTGTCAAATAGAAGTTCAAGCCTCTGGTGGTGATCCGGAAAAACTTCGGGCATCAGATGGTGGTCCGATAGAACTTCAGCCGCCAGGTGGAGGCCCGGCAGAAGTTTGGGCCTCAAAGGGTTGTCCGGCAGAACTCAGCGCCTTAAGTGGTGGTCCAGCGGAACTTCGGGCGGTGTTCGAGGAGGAGCAAGGAGGTAAGAGCGATCTTCGATCTCTCTCTTGCTCTCTTGCTTGGAGCCCCCCTTTTCACGAGGTAGGAGGGGTCTATTTATAGATTTTCTTGAGTGGCATGGCCCATAAATAAGAGGAGGATCAAGGGCAAATGGGGAGTGATTTGGATGGACAATATCTATTGAATCCCTTATTTGTGGACAGTTTGTTAGACATTTAAATCTCTTAATGATGTTGGAATTTATCAATCTTAGGCTCATTGGATTCGTCTCGTTGAGCCGCTCAATTCAACTATAAGCATGTCATGTTTGGTAATCCAAGTTATGGTTTAAATCTTCCAACATTTCTTCAGGTCCTCAATTCGAACCCATTTAGGCTCGATTTGAGTATAATTTGGAGTCATTAGGTTTGTAATTCCGAGATGTTCAGTTTGACTATAAGTTTGCTAACAATGGAGTTTGGATGATCCTAATTGAAATTTTTGAAGCTTCCAACTTGATTTTGCCTCGAGATTTGTAGTCGATCAAGATAATTTTTTGATGATGTATCAATATCCATGATAATTATGATTGGAATGCAATTTTTTTTTTGTAATAGAAAATATTTTAAAATTCAATTGAGAGTGCTTTTTTTTCTTCCAATTTTTAACTTGGTGGAAAATATTTATCTCTATTGTGATAAGATTGAGAGTGATAAACATCAATAACTTGGTGGAAAATATTTATATTGTTACCATGTAATTAATGTACTTGTTGCATCCTATAATATTCATGACAATAGAGAAGTGTAAAGTTAAACATCTTAGGGTTGTACGAAGATCTAACACACAATCAGATGAAAGAGGAGGGTGTAGTATTCATAAGAGACACCAAGAATTTTATGTGGAAACTACTGAAATGGGGAAAAACCATGGGGCCTAACAAGTTTGAATGAATCCACTATTATTTGTAGTCGATGACAAATAAGGTTCTTCCTTAGGGGAAGGCATTAGCTTGATGTAATAAATATACATGATATAAAGTGCATTATATAATGAGACTTGGAAGAATTACTATTTATATATTTGTTTGGTCGGCAGAATCATAGTCGGCGGGTGATGAAGGTCAAAAAGTTCATAGTCTGGTGACGGTGGTCGAAGGGACCTTAGTTGGCAGACAACAGTGGAAAGAAAAGACTGTTGTCTGGTGACGGTGGTCGGAAGGATCGTAATCGACTGGCAACAGAGATTGGCTAGCGATAGGTGGAAGTTCAGCTTCCAGCCAAAGTTTAACGATGGTTGGAAGTCCAGTGCTAGATAGAAGTCCAACAGAAGTCAAGGTACACGAAGAAGTCCAGTGATAGAAGTCTAACAATGAGCGAAAGTTCATTGTCAGGTAAAACTACGACAAAAGTCAAGTGACGGGATAAAATCCATCGTCGGGTAGAAATCCAATGATAGGTTCCCACGTCGGATAGAAGTCCTACGAAAGTTCGGCGACGGGCAGAAGTTCGACGCCAAGTAGAAATTCAGCGATGGGAAAAAGTTGGGCGTCAGATATGTGGGCCTCCGAAGGAGCACCGCTCGCGGGGGTTCGAATGCAGAGGGTACGGCCGCACTATCCCGTAGGACAAAACGATCGTAGGCCTCTACGCTCGACACGAACGGGTCGATGGGAGGGCAGATTGGATCGAGTGGGTAAAGTAGATTATGGGGCCAAGTTTCCCACGGGCGCAAGCCCCCGTGGTTAATTACATCCCGGGCCGGAGCCCGAGAAAACTCTTGATTAAGGATCATACATTATCTTTTCCAAATTGGGATTAGCACAAGGGTATAGACTAGGAAATCCTACTCAAAGGAAAGAAAGGTCTCAAAAAGGCTCAGTCAACATGCATGGCTCATACCAGCATCTGGAGGCTCTAGGGTACTAAACAAAAACTGGAGAAAATAAATCGAGCACTCGATCACATGCGTGAGAGAAGAGATGGAGGTGGCGTCATCCTGTGACGCGGATAAGTAGGATTTAGGGTCTCTGGAAAGAAGAGGGCTACCTACTATTTAAGGCATACTACGAGACCGAATGTAGTATCCTCGACTCCTAAATCTAGGTTGGGATTAGTGCTCTACGAAACACTAATACCCGTGTCCTAGCTAATGCAGTGCAAAACCTGGACTTATCCCGGCCTGGATTGGGGGAGCCAGCTAACCACCTAATCGATTCAAAGCCATGCTGTCAAGTCAATTATGAAAGATGGGTGGATGGTATAGTTCTTTGGAAATAGGACCGACATCTAGAGAATTTCCTAAGTGGTCCTGGACTTATGTGGGTTAGATGCTCCTAGCTAATGCAATTAAATTTTAATTAAATTGATTTCTAATGCAATGCATGCTAGTTGAAATGTCAGCTCATGAATGCTATAGAACTTTAAAAACAGGCTTATAGAAAATAATTTTTTGAAAAGACTGGGTCTCCCTAGGTCCGGCACTTCATCCTCATAGGCCAGAGTATCCGGACTCAACCCGCAGGCAGGGAGATGTCTTATAACAAGGAAAGAAAGATGCAATAATATGCATGCGACCCCGGACGGTTCCGGCAATTCCCTAGGTTCGTTAGATTTCTATGTTATTTAAAACTTAAATATTAAGTTTTGGTTATGAGTAGAAAAGATTTTGCAGTCCTTAAAGAGCCTAACGAAATCCAGGCGAAAACAAAAGCGACATGCAAGAAAAGAAACCTAAGAAAAGCAGACAATTTCTACTGCGCAATCAGGTAAACACATCAATATAAATTAAACTAATCAAGTAAATGTCCATAGGCCAACTGCCCTTTAATTACAACCCAGGGTATGTAGAAAAAGTAAAGTGGCCGGGCACCACTGCCAACAACTCGGATTTCTAAGCCTATGACAGACGCCAACAACTTTGAGTGGGATATTGGGTCTTCAAATCTTTAGTCTTCTGGATATCTTCTCCTTGGACTTCTTGGATCTCTCCTCCTTGGACTCCTTGGATCTCTCCTCCTTAGACTCCTTGGATCCGTCTTGGCTTGAATATCCAAACGAAGAGACAATTCCCCCAGTATGGGGGTATTGCCTTTTCTCTTTGGATATCTAAAGCCATCCAGCTCGATCTTCCAAATGGAAGAAGACTCTCCCCTTAGGGATGCCTTCTTCTTTTGGAATCCGAGCTGGATAAGAATATCCCGACTCAGAAGTTGTTTTCACAACTCTTAACAACTATTACAAATAAATTTACATTTATGGAAAGCAGTAAATTCTAAAGCCCTGCAAGGTTATCCTAATAAAAATCCCAAGCAGTTTATATAAAAATGAAAGTGCTAACATCATTGACCCTGTGCCAAACCATGCTCTTAATTTTGAGGGCTAAGCAGCTCCATCTGTAGCAGTTATAATAATTTAATAATTTTAGCCCTCATTTCATTTTAGGGGGAACTGAGCAAGCACCTGCATAAAACATTGTTATAAATCATGATATTGCTCCCCCCTTTTATTAGCTTGAGCATGACCACCTGCACGGAAGAACAGTATATATATGGCGCTCCTAACCTATGGGTAAGTCTAGCGTTCACATCCAGAGTGCAGAAAAAGTAAGCAAACATACCAATCAATTTTCAAACAGCATGCAGTGAAAACTACGAAAAGCTCCGGCACACAGCAGAAAAATAAAACCCAGCGGCCTACCCTAGGTCTAGAAGTAGTGCCCTAGCAAACAATTCTATGTGTGTGTAAGGCTAGTGTGGTTTTGATAAGTCCTAAGCAGGGTAGTTAGTCAAAGTTATCTATAGTTTATGTTTGTTGGGAGTCTAAAGGGGATATTTTAGTTGAAATTCAAATATTAGTGAATTAGGGTCCATTTTAATTATTTCAGTTTGTTGATCAATTTTAAGGGGTTGGGATATTCATATTTGAAGTTCAAATTGCATTAGCCAATTTTGGAAAGTCCCGGGTCCTTCTAAGAACTAGATTAAGGGTCCAAAAAGTCACTATGGGAAAAAGGCTAATTTTGGGATTCCTAACAGTTTAGGAAAATACTAGTCCTTAATACGAGTTGTTAGCCAGGTAATAGGCTGGAATCGGAGTTTCCTATCCAAAGTTATGAATTTTCTAAGTTTCGGGCCCTATCTTATAGACTAGGGTTTGACCAAAAAGGTGACTTTCTAATCTAGGCCAGTTTCTAGAAATCTAAAATTTTTAATAAATACTAGGCCCTAATTGGAGTCTAATGCAAGTGAGTTTACCTAATTTGGAGGTTTCTACAATTAGTTATGAATTTTCTAAGATCGGGTAATTAATGGGAATTTCTAAATTTCCCACTAAATAGCCTTTTTTATTGTTTTGCTCCAAATCAGCTCCAAACTTATTGGAATCACTTCCAAAGGTCAGGAATGACCAGAGAAAGTGTTTCCAAGTGTTTGGAGAAGATTTGAGATTTTTATTAATTTTTAATGAATTATTGGGGCCAAAATGGTAATTTCCACCTATGGTCAAATTATGGGTCAACCTAGAGTCAAACTAGAAAGCCCTATTTATATAAGGTCAAGGATCAGATTCTTGTCAGTTTGAGGTATTACGGGTAATTTTCTGACCTAAGGTGTATTTATTGTAATTTCCGGAAGGTCTCGGGGCCTTAATTAACCAGTTAATTAGGGTTAGTTAGCTAAGGGCTTTAAAAGCTCCTAAAAATTTCTAGAAAATTCAGTGATGTTTTAGATGTCACTAAGTTTAAGTGTTGTAGTTTTCATGTCGTTCTGGGATCTATCCTAATCCTTAGAAAACTTCTAAGTTCGCTAGACGAGTCCTTAATTATTGTCCTTAGGGTGTCACTACGTCGTAGGAGTTTAAAGTGATGTTTTGTCTAACCCTCAAGGTAATAAATGCATGGGAGTACAAAAATGAAATAAACACACCATGTCCTTAGATCTAGGAGAGCCTAAACTAAGTGCTCGTGGTGCGACCTACACATGCAATCTACGAAAATAAAAAGACAGACACCTAAAAAACGGATTAGTGAATGATTGGGACTCAACCATTCACTAACCCACTCCCCCATGATTGCTCTTCATATCTAGAACCCATGTTTAAAATTTCATGCAATAGCGGATCTCCCGGAATTAAAAGATTTAATATATAAATAGTTTCAAAATAGTTTTAAAATACTTAAATACATATATATATATAAATTTTGGAAATTAAGATAATTAAAAATAAGTCAAATTATAGTAAATAGGTATATGGGAGACCCACTGACCACCCAATCGAGGTTTCAAAATAATTTGAAAAATAATTTTTAGTTTAAAAATAATTAATATGATAATTAATTTAAATAATATTAAAATAATCGAATTATAGGATAAAACAGGAAACGGTCAAGACAGCCAAAATCAAGGGTTGGAAATGATTCCAAAACATAAAGCTCGCTTTTCTGAAAAGAACGAGGGGTTATACGTAAAAATCCGGTTTAAAATGATAAAGATACGAAATTTACAAGTTCGAATACAATAAAATAATATTTTAAAATAGTGCAGTTTCACTGTTTTTGAAATGACAGAAAATGCAGACAAAATTTTTATCTGAGAACAGTCTCAAACTATACAGAATTCACAGTACATCCAAAACAAGGTGCTGTGCCTCTACAGCGGACTTAAAACGAAGGAGTTATACAATTTCTAAGTTTAAAGACGATAATTAAATAATTTTAAAATAGTGCATTTTGCTGTTTTGAAAATAACTGAATATAAATCCAAAAATTTTGAGTTAAATCAATCTCAAAGTGTACAGAATTCAAATAGGTTTAAAATCAAGGTGCTGTGCGTCGACAGCGGATCAAAAATAAGAAAGTTATGATTTTTGTAAGATTAACTACAATAAATAGGTTTAAAATCATTTAAAATAAGTAATATTTAAAAAAAAAACAATAATTATTAAAATAATAGTATAAAATAATACTTTAATATTTCTGAAACTAAAGGTGATTTCAAAATGGATAATATTAGTAATATTTTAGATAATTTAACTAATTAAAGTAATTAAAATAATATTTAATTATTGAAAATACATTTTTATATTTAAATAAATATAATAATAATAATAATAAATAGGTACAAAACAGTAAGAAATAGTTTAATCATAATATAATTATTAATATATAATAAAAAAAATAATAATAATAAATAATTATAATATAATAATAATAAAAATAATTAAAATAGTATTTCTTAAATAATACTTTTTACTGTTTTTCAAATAACATAAAATATACATAATATTTTAAAGTAATTTTAATTTTGAATTAAAGGTAATTTAATTCCGAACAATTCGATATATTGTGCGCGAAAAACGGACGAGAAATGGATTTTCTATGACTTTTTGATTGAAAATAGGTTTAAAAACATTTAAAATAAATAGAAATTCCGAAAATTTCGCGTCGCGACACTTGGCATGCTCCTATTGGATCCATGGTTCTCGGCCAATGATTGGCAATGATTGAGATGGCGGCTCAATCATTGGCGGGACCCACGCGGCTACTTAAATGAGTCAGCACGCGTAATCGCCGTCCGATCTTCCGCCATCCAAACGGATGGCTAAGATCGAGCCGGACGGGAATCCATCCTTCAAAGCGGGATCTCTTGGCTGGACCGGCTGCAGAAGGACAGAATCTGGGCCGTCAATCCAGAGATCAATGGCCAAGATTTCACACAGTTCAAAAGAGATAAACCAAATCCCTAAAACGTTTTTTGCTTCGTTCTCACAATCCAGACGACGAAATATCACAAAATTTTAAACATATGTTCTATGCATGTACAGAAATCATGGGGGACTATCCGTTTGGAAAATAAGCAGCTTTTCAAAAAGCTATTTAACCCTAAGCATTGTGATCTATTCTAAGTGATTTCGAGAGATCTAACCGTCCGATTTTGGCGTTCTTGGGCTGGTTGGATTCGTTGAAACGGAAGGAATATTTCTTCTGTTGACTCAAGATCCGAATCTCCTTGAATTGGGCGGTATAAGCCCCGAAAGGTTCGTGGCTTCGGTTTCGCCGGAGTTCTCGCCGCCGGCGGGCCTAGGGCGCCGAGATTTGACGTGGGAAAGGTGGAGGAGTATGAGGAGAGCTCTCACACTAAGTTTCTCGGGACGAGAGGGGTTAGGGCAAGAGCAATCCGAAAAAGATCCTTCACAAGACCTAATTTTTGCTATTTAAACCTCTCTCCTTCCCTTGGAAGGTGGAGATGAGATCGAGGGCCAAACTCAGAGCAAGGATGAGTGATTTGGGCGGGATTTTCAATTCCCAAACGTTCCAAATCAATTAGGACATTAATTTGGGTATTAATGGGCTCTTAATGGGTCATATTAACCTAATTATGGCTCGATTTGACCAAGTCAAGGTTTGACTTGGTCAAATCAGTCAATTAGGTCAGAGGGAAGGTGAGGTCAAGTCATGAATGAGTTTGAATTGATTTAAAATTGATTTGGGCTCTCAATGGGCTAAGTGGTCAACCCTGGTTGACTTGGTCAACCAGGTTGACCCAGGGTCCAAGTCCAAGCTCAACAGATTCGACTCGACTCACTGAACCCATTGGAGAGGGTCTTGGGGTCTGACTTGGTCAATTTGACCAAGTCAACCCTTTGACCAAGGATTTGGGCAAAATCGAGGTCAACAAACGGACCCCCAACAGGAGTGGCGAACAACTAGTGAACCGCTCATGTTGGCGTTGACCGACTAAGCCACAGAAAGGTAGAGCAAATATCATGAATGAAAGAATGTCAAAGAGATGGTGTAAAAAGAAGGAAATCCTCCTCCTGGCCTTACCCCATAGCGGGGGCAAAGCCTAGAAAAGAAGAAAAAAAGCAGCAGTGCACAAGCCAAGAATCACCAAAATGGTGAACCAGTAGTGTGGTCTTCTCCTGGCCTTACCCTTTGACAAGGGTAGAGCCAAGGATGGAACCAACGACAAAGATCACCTAAAAAGGTGAAAACAAGGTAAGGGGATTCTCCTATAGCCTTGCCCTATAGCGAGGGCAGAGCAGAAACGAGAATCAAAAGTAAAGATCACCTCAAGGGTGAAATAGGTAAAGGGATTCTCCTCTGGCCTTACCCCGTAGCAAGGGTAGAGCCAAGAGAAGAATCACAAGTAAGGTAACAAAAGCATACTAACTATCTGCCTGACTATATCGAATTAGCAGAATAGAAGGTGAAAGGGTCTCATATCCTCCTGCCTCTTTCAGGACAGTGGATTGGGGTGACTCAGTATCTGTCTGACAAAATCGGGTCAGCAAACAAAGGAATCACAACGCCTGGTGTCTGCCTGATCGGAACAAGACACTCAGGGAAAAGGGTGGCGAGGAGTTCCTGTCAGGTGCTCTGTCAGGCCCTCCCTACCAAGTAGGTCGATGTCCCCTCGGCGCATATGCCTGCGGTAGGACAAAAGAAAAGAAAGCCTCTGCCTGGTGTATGTGCCTGCAGCAGGGTCTCTATTTGGCGCATATGCCAAAAGAAGTGTAACGGAAGAACACTCAACACAATCATCTGGCGCATATGCCAGCAACGATGCGGAGAGGAAAGAGTCACCTCTGCTCGGTGTATGTTCATGTAGCAGAGTCCCTACCCGACGCATATGCCTGTAGTAGGATAAAGAAAAAGCACTCAATATAATCACCCGGCACATATGCCTGTAATGATATGAAGAGGAAAAAGTGTTGAGGAAAGCCTCCCAGGAAATCTGTCGGGCTCTCTCAACTAGAAAAACCTAATATCCACCAGGCGCATATGCCTGCACTAGGATAGAAGGGAAAGAAAGGTCACCTCTGCCCGGTGTATGTGCCTGTGGCAGAGTCTCTACTTGGCGCAAATGCCTATAGTAGAATAAAGATAAAATACTCAACACAATCATCTGACGCATATGCCAGCAATGATGTGAAGAGGAAAGAGTGGTGAGGAATGCCTCCCAGGGACTCTGTCGGGCTCTCTCAATTAGAAACCTAATATCCACCCGGCGCATATGCCGGCACTAGGATAAAAAGGTAACGAAAGGTCACCTCTGCCCGGTGTATGTGCCTGTGGCAGAGTCTCTACTTGGCGCATATGCCTAGAGTAGAATAAAGACAAACACTCGACACAATCATCTAGCGCATATGCCAGCAATGATGTGAAGAGGAAAGGGTGGTGAGGAATACCTCCCAGGGACTCTGTCGGGCTCTCTCAACCAGAAACCTAATATCCACCAGGCGCATATACCTGCACTAGGATAAAAAGGTAACGAAAGGTCACTTCTGCCCGGTGTATGTGCCTGCGGCAGAGTCTCTACTTGGCGCAAATGCCTAGAGTAGAATAAAGACAAAACACTCGACACAATCATCTGGCGCATATGCCAGCAATGATGTGAAGAGGAAAGGGTGGTGAGGAATACCTCCCAGGGACTCTGTCGGGCTCTCTCAACCAGAAACCTAATATCCACCAGGCGCATATGCCTGCACTAGGATAAAAAGGTAACGAAAGGTCACCTCTGCCCGGTGTATGTGCCTGTGGCAGAGTCTCTACTTGGCGCATATGCCTAGAGTAGAATAAAGACAAAACACTCGACATAATCATCTGGCGCATATGCCAGCAATAATGTGAAGAGGAAAAGGTGGTGAGGAATGCCTCCCAGGGACTCTGTCGGGCTCTCTCAACCAGAAACCTAATATCCACCAGGCGCATATGCCTGCACTAGGATAAAAAGGTAACGAAAGGTCACCTCTGCCCGGTGTATGTGCCTGTGGCAGAGTCTCTACTTGGCGCATATGCCTATAGTAGAATAAAGATAAAATACTCAACACAATCATCTGACGCATATGCCAGCAATGATGTGAAGAGGAAAGAGTGGTGAGGAATGCCTCCCAGGGACTCTGTCGGGCTCTCTCAATTAGAAACCTAATATCCACCCGGCGCATATGCCGGCACTAGGATAAAAAGGTAACGAAAGGTCACCTCTGCCCGGTGTATGTGCCTGTGGCAGAGTCTCTACTTGGCGCATATGCCTAGAGTAGAATAAAGACAAAACACTCGACACAATCATCTGGCGCATATGCCAGCAATGATGTGAAGAGGAAAGGGTGGTGAGGAATACCTCCCAGGGACTCTGTCGGGCTCTCTCAACCAGAAACCTAATATCCACCAGGCGCATATGCCTGCACTAGGATAAAAAGGTAACGAAAGGTCACTTCTGCCCGGTGTATGTGCCTGCGGCAGAGTCTCTACTTGGCGCAAATGCCTAGAGTAGAATAAAGACAAAACACTCGACACAATCATCTGGCGCATATGCCAGCAATGATGTGAAGAGGAAAGGGTGGTGAGGAATACCTCCCAGGGACTCTGTCGGGCTCTCTCAACCAGAAACCTAATATCCACCAGGCGCATATGCCTGCACTAGGATAAAAAAGGTAACGAAAGGTCACCTCTGCCCGGTGTATGTGCCTGTGGCAGAGTCTCTACTTGGCGCATATGCCTAGAGTAGAATAAAGACAAAACACTCAACATAATCATCTGGCGCATATGCCAGCAATAATGTGAAGAGGAAAAGGTGGTGAGGAATGCCTCCCAGGGACTCTGTCGGGCTCTCTCAACCAGAAACCTAATATCCACCAGACGCATATGCCTGCACTAGGATAAAAAGGTAACGAAAGGTCACCTCTGCCCGGTGTATGTGCCTGTGGCAGAGTCTCTACTTGGCGCATATGCCTAGAGTAGAATAAAGACAAAACACTCGACACAATCATCTGGCGCATATGCCAGCAATGATGTGAAGAGGAAAGGGTGGTGAGGAATGCCTCCCAGGGACTCTGTCGGGCTCTCTCAACCAGAAACCTAATATCCACTAGTCGCATATGCCTGCACTAGGATAGAAGGGAAAGAAAGGAAAGGTATATGTAAAAATTTTAAGGGTAGAGTTATTTAAGGAATCTCAAGCTAGCGTTCTGGTGACCACATGGTAGAGGATAAATCGTCGTGGCCATGAGTATCCAAATACCGTCGAGATCTCTTAAAGAGCCCTGACCCTACGCAAAAGTGGAGGAAGACATCAGTGTGATATCTCTCAAACAAAGCTGGAAGAGATACACCCTCAGTAGAGTGTGCAAAGGGGAGATCTCATTCCAAAGGAGTAAAGAAAATTGAGTAGCGAGGGGGGCACCTCAACTACAGAGGGCAGGACTAAGCCTAGTAAAAAACGATCCTCAAAGAGGCTACAGTGGTGAACCCATACTAACTGATGGGGACCCTGTAAGAGGTAGAAACAAGATCAAAGCATCCAAAGGACCTCTCCGGCAGCTAGGAGTCAGATCTCAATGGGAAAACAAGTGGTAAAAGTATCTGAAAGAGCTGACTCTCTACTAGAGGATCAAAACTCAAGAAAAAGGTGGTGGTAGCATCTAAGGTGTGATGCTCCACATCACCAGGTAAGAAGAAAAGAGCCAAAGTAGCGAGGTAGCATCCTCTCCACTAAGGGCAACAATTCTTAAGTAAGTAAAATCTCACAGTGGTAACACCCACACAAATTAGTGGGACCCTGTGGAAAGTAGAAGTGACCTCAACACATTCATAGGACTAATCTGGCGACTGAGCCTAGCGCATGAATGGTAAAATGGGTCACGAAAAAGTAGTAAAAGAACTGATCTTCTGCTAAAAGATCAAAGTTCTCAAAGTGGTGATGTTAGTATCCTGGGCAAGGTATACTACAACACAAGGAGAAAAGTAGCTCTAGGTAGTGAAGGGGACACACCTACCACCTGAGTACGGTAATCATGTATAGAAGTAAAGTATCATCAGCAGGCTCACAGTGGTAACACCTACCCTGATCGGGCAGGACCCTGTGGGGAGAAAAAGCAACAACACAACATCCATAGGGCTACTCTAGCAGCTAGGAGTAGAGTATGAATGTGGAGAGCAGGTGGAGTAAAGAAACACAGGAGTTGATCTTCTACTGGAAAATCAAAGCTCCTGAAGTCGCGGTGCTAACACCTGAAAATAGATGTACCACACCACAACTAAGAAAACAACTCTAAGTAGTAAGGGGACATCCCCACTACCGAGGATAGTAATCATGAACTAAATTAATGATTACTAGAAGGGTCACAGTGGTAACAACTATCCCTAACTGGGTAGGACCATGTGAGAAGTGAACACAACCAAGCAACATCCGTAAGGCTACTCTAGCAGCTAAGAGTAGGGAATGGATGCTAAAGTACGCTGGTGAAAGAAACCAAGGAGTCGGCCTTCCGATGGAAAATCGGGGCTCCTGGAACTGTGGTGCTAGCACCTGAGAACAGATGTACTACATCACAGCACAACTCTGAGGTGGCAAGGGAGCACTCCTGACACCTAATCTGATAATCATGAGTAAGATCTATGATTATCATAAGACCACAGTGGTAACACCTACCCTAATTAGGTAGGACCCTGTGCGAAGTGAAAGTAACACTATCACATTCATAGACCCACCCTGGCAGCTCAGAGCAGTGTATGAATGGGAAGGTAGGCTGCCAAAAGGGGGCAGCAGGGGGGTGATCTTTTCTCAAAAAGACTTAAGCCCAGAAGGCAGTGATGTTTTCATCTAAAATGCAGTGTAGTACATTACTATCAAAGAGAGACATTTTTAATCGCATAGACTTATAACCAACTAATTGAGAGCTCAACCTTGAGGAGACCACCAAAGTGCTTTCAAGGGAGAAGAAAGAAATTTTGGGGAATTTGGGCTCTTAAAGAGTTTTACCGGGTTCCTCCTATGACAAGGGCAACCGGGTTTTTGTTCTCCTAAGGACTTCCCTCTTTTTATCACTTTTTTTTTTTTTAAATGTGAATGGTTTTGGTAACCCAAATTATGTCCGCCACATGAATAGAACTGAGAAATTTGTGCTTTTGGAGAGTTTTACCAGGTTCCTCCTGTGACAAGGGCAACCGGTTTTGCTCTACTAAGAGCTCCCCTCCTTTATCACACATAACATTTTTTTTTTTAATTAGGGGTAGCGGATGGTTTTGATAACCCAGACCACATTCATTTCATGTGAATGAACTGGGGAGCACAATCATATAGAAATTAGTGTACAACTGAAATTATCATCAGGATAGAGGATCAACACTACCACATTTGACTAGCATGGGATGGTATGGACCCTGTATCCTATTTCAAAAAGAGTCTAAACCAATGACTCTAACATCCTTGATCACATTCAACTCACATGAATGGACTAGGGGCTACATCTATCAGATCATAACTGATAGGAAAAAGAAACTCAACTAGGGACAGTGGATCTCCATCACCATTCTTGACTGTCACAGGGTGGTGTGGACTCAGTATCACCTCTTCAAGAACTAGACTCGAATTACTAGTTTTGATATGCCAGACCACACCTGGGGCGGCAGGTGAAACTGGGGGACTAAGCCTTACAAACAGAGGGGAGCAAAGTCAAGAGAATTCTATGCTCTAGCACCAATATGATTGGTGCGCACGGACAGAAGTACAAAACATCCCTACGGCGTATCAGTGTAACCCTTCTAAGGATAGCCTTATACCCCTCAAGGCAAATGTCGTGTGGTAGAGGACAAATCGTCGTGGCCACACAGACTGCTGAAAAGTAAGAGGAATCCTTCTAGGAGATACATATACAGAGGAATATCTACAGGTGGTAGGGAGGCTCCCCCTGTGAAGTACTAGACTCAGGCATAATACTTTTTCAAGTATTGCCCATTGATGACAGGCATAGGGTGAATGCCATTTGCATCAACAAGTAGGTAAGCACCACCTTCATAAACTTGCTCTACAGCGAAGGGGCCTTCCCAAATAGGCTCAAATTTACCACCTCGCCGGCGATGCGAGATGATAGGCCTACGCAAAACAAGCACTAAATCACCTACCCGAAAAGCACAGGGTCTAACAAGGCGATCGTGTGACCGGGCCATTCGGGCCTGGTATAGCTTAAGGTTCTGATGAGCTTGCAGGCGAAGCTCTTCTAAACCATCAAGCTCTTCCAATCTCAATCGGGCGTTATCTTCCTCAGATAGATTGTAACTGACTGCCACACGCAGTGAGGGGAGCTCGACCTCAAGTGGGAGGACTGCTTCAACCCCAAAAGCTAAAGCATATGGGGTGGACTGAGTAGGAGTACGGTAGGTAGTCATATATGCCCATAATGCCTCAGGTAATCTATCATGCCATTCTCTCTTATTTGTAACAAGGATTTTTCTTATTAGTTGCACAAGAGTTTTATTAAATGCCTCTGCCAAGCCATTGGCTCTAGGATAATAAATCGAAGAATATCGCCAATTAATGTTATAGCGGCGGGCAAATCTGGCAATTTTAGTGCTTCTGAAGGACGGACCGTTATCTGAAATGATACGGCGCGGAACACCAAAGCGATAAACAACGTTATCGCGGAAGAAACGCATCACATCTTCTAACTTAACTTCCTTAAGTGAGACAGCTTCTGCCCACTTAGAGAAGTAATCAGTGACGGCTAAAATAAATCTATAACCCTTAGAAGAAGGAGGGTCTATAGGACCCACTACATCCGTGCCCCAGCCCTCAAATGGCCAAGAAGAAACAGTAGGGTGCAACGGATTAGGGGGTTGGTGAATCACAGTGCCATGAATCTGACACTGGTGGCACCTTTTAGCATGCTCCATACAATCTCGGATCATCGTAGGCCAGTAGTAGCCAAGGCGTTTAATTCTGCCTTTCATTTTAGGTCCGGAATGATGAGCACCACAAAGCCCTTCATGTATCTCGCTCATGACTCTAGTAGCCTCTTCTTTATTGAGGCATCTCAACCACATCTGATCAAAAGAGCGTCGATACAAAGTTTTATTTACATAGGCGAATGATAGAGCTCTCTTTCTAATTTGAGCAGCGAGAGACCTATCATCTGGGAGCCTACCATGCTTTAAATATTCTATGAAGGGCTCTCTCCAGTCTGACTCCTCATCAACAGCAAGGACTGTGAGGGTCTGATCAGGGGAGGACAAGTCTGCGGGGCACAGAGCTTGACGATACTGGACAGAAATAGAAACTGAGTTTCCAGTAGGGTCAGCTAACTCCTTTGCTAACTTGGCCAATGCATCTGCTTTTCCATTTTCAGATCTAGATATTTTGGCCAAAGTTACTTCAGGTATTAAGCACAGGAGCTCCATTGCTTTATTGTGATATGGAATGAGCTCAGGCTTAAGTACTTTGTAGACTCCAACTACTTGATTGATTATCAGTTGGGAGTCTCCAAAGATCTTCACCCGCATAAGACTCATCTGAACGGCCAACTCTAACCCCAGAATCAGAGCTTCGTACTCAGCTTCATTATTAGTACGAGGTTCTGATAGACTATAGGAGTACCGTAGAGTGTGACCATCAGGAGACACAAAAATCAGGCCTAATCCTACCCTAACCGTGAGAGTTTCATCTGGACTTAAGGTCTTAACAGATGACGTACCGTCAAAGTAAAACTCCCAAGTAGGGGACTCTTGTTCGTCCACACTCATGATGAATTCATCAGGTAGTTCATCGTTGAGTGGGGAATCTGTAGGGATCGGGTGATCAGCCAAAAAGTCAGCTAGAGCCTGTCCTTTGACGGCCCGCTGAGGAACAAAAGTGATATCAAATTGCAGTAGTATCATAGACCATCGTGCTAGACGACCTGAGAGGGTCGGACGGGTCATCAAGTACTGCAATGGATTGACTCTAGAGATCAAATTAATTTTATGTGAAAGCATATAATGCCTAAGCTTTTGTACCGCGAAGATCAGGGCTAAACATTGCTTCTCCATCGCCGGGTACTTAAGCTCTGCAGGAATCAATCATCTGCTAAGGTAGTACAAGGCATTCTCCTTGCCTTCCTCTTTCTCTTGAGCCAACATTGCACCTAAAGACTCATCCAGGGCCGTAGTGTAGAGAATCAACGGCCTACCCGGGATAGGTGCAGCTAAAACTGGGGGGTTCATCAGGTAGCGCTTTATACTCTCAAAGGTCTCCTGACAACTCTCATCCCAACGGAATCGGGCATCCTTTTTTACTAGTGCAGAGAAAGGATGACACCTACCAGAAAGATTGGAGATAAATCTCCGCAAGAAAGCTAGTTTACCCTGAAAGGACCTCAACTGGGTAAGACTCTTAGGGGGTTTTAAATCTACTATGGCCTTGATCATAGAGGGATCTATCTCAATGCCACGGTAACGAACTATAAACCCTAAGAACTTTCCTGTACTAACTCCAAATGCGCATTTTAAAGGATTCATCTTTAAATCAAACTTGCACAGGCGTTCAAAAACGATTCGCATATCTCTGAGGTGATCTTCGCAGACCTTGCTTTTGACGACCAAATCATCCACATAGCATTCAACTTGCTCATGTATCATCTCATCGAAGATGACAGTCATGGCACGTTGATAGGTGGCCCCGACGTTCTTGAGACCGAAGGGCATTACCTTGTAGCAAAAGACACCTATAGGTGTTCGAAAAGCAGTAAAATTTCCATCCTCGGGGTCCATCTTTATCTGATTGTAACCAGATGAACCATTCATGAATGAGAAGATACTATGGGATGATGCTATATCTACCATAAGCTCAGGAATTTGGAGAGGAAAATCATCCTTAGGACATGCCTTGTTCAAATCACGGAAGTCGATACAGACTCGTATCTGTCCGCTCTTCTTCCGGACTGGAACAATGTTGACAAGCCAAGTGGGGTACTTCTCTTCCCTAATGAAACCAGCTTCTATGAGCTTCTTGGTTTCAGCGATCACCTGTTGTTCAACTTCCAACCTCATCCTACGAGGTGCTTGCTTAACAGGGACTGCATCAGGCTTAATGGCTAACTTGTGGACTGCTACCTCTGGATTTAGACCAGGCATCTCGGTGTAGTTCCAGGCAAAGCAGTCTCTAAACTCTGATAGTAACTTGATGTATTCCTGAGCCTCTGAATCAGACAGTAGAGCACTATGAAAAATAGGCCTAGTATCTGACTCAGTGCCTAAGTTTATCTCACATAGTTCGTCCATGGCAGAAGTGACGCCATCTTCGAACTCTTGTGGAGCATCAAGTATTCTATCGACGCCACTATCCGGGTCTTCTTCGTCGGCAAGAGAAACAACCGGATAAGCATGGAAAATAACACGAATGTTGGCATCACTGGACTGATTTAACCCCATATAACCTACGCCTCCTGGACCTTGGGGGAAATCAGTCCGCCAGACTCGGGCCTGCTGTAGAGCTTCTTCATCGGGCCAAGTGGAACGAACGAGACCCCGCTCAACAAAGCTCTCTACAGTAGGTGAAAAGTAACTGGGGGTACTCCTGACCTCTACATCCATAGCGGTCTCCTCTAGATCCTGTCTCACAGGACCCAGCGGTGTACCTATACTACGGGGTACAGAGGGATATTCCCTAGGTCGGGCTGGCTCAAACGTATCGTACAAGTGAGGTATGGGGTTGTGGCTACCCCATATTGGGCTATCATCATCAACTACAGGAGTGTCAGAAGATCTTTGACTGGAATCCCCAACTACTATCCCGCGTATCTGATGGGGGGAAGGTTGTCTGGTAGTAGTCTGACGTCGGAAGTCATCTTCCTCGTCTGAGCTAATATCAATAACCAATCCACCTTCAGGTATTAAGTGGCTACGAAAAGTAGGCCGTGAATCATAACCAGCGGAATAGGGAAATGGTGAAGTGACTGGACGCTGAAGGATATCGATCATTTCATCATCAGAAGAGTCGGACTCTACAGTCAAAGAAGAAGTGTAAAGGTTAGGGGGAGGAGGTGTGCGAGTGTCATGGTTCCGCGGTTCGCAGATCGCAACTCTACCTCTCCCTCCACCTCTACCTCCCCTACCTCTACTAGGGGGAACATCGTGCCTCACTGCAAACTGAGAGGGATCTCCATCAGAATGGGCAGTGGGAACACCTGGCTCGATACCAACCTGTGATGGACCCTGTACTGACGATTGTATAGGACCCTGTGCAGGTAGCCGCGTAGAATCCTGTACAACAGTGTCAGGTATCACTGGGGACTGAGCAGGTGGAGCTCTACGAGTCTTCCGAGGTACGTAGTACTCGGCGTCGTCGTACATAGAGATCTCATGCACGGAGAAGGGTTGGGTATCTCCAGGAATGGTATACTCAACATCATTCCTCAGAAACTTCATACATTGGTGCAAGGTAGAGGGCACCATTCCATACTCATGGATCCAAGGCCTTCCTAAGAGAGCCTTGTATGAAGTGTCAGCCTCAATCACATGAAACTTTGCCTATGTTAGAAAATTTCCAAACTTCAGAGGTAGGGTAATGGACCCTAGAGCTCGTTGGCCTTGGTCATTGAAGCCTTTCAACATAATCTTGTCAGAAGTGAGCTTTAGATGACCTAGGGAGAGACTCTTCAAAGTTTCATGGGTTAATATGTTTACTGAAGCCCCTTGGTCTATGAGGACCCTGTTCAACTCATAACCATTGACTTCAGCAGTGACATACAAGGGACGATTGTGCTCAGTGGTCCCTAACAGAAGGTCACGACTAGAGAAAGTGATGCATGGCGTGTTGTACAAATGCCATGCCCCATCATTAGGGTCAGAAGTGAAGAAGGCCTGATAGGTCTCTGGTTCAAGCAATGCTTTTACCAGTGTCTCTCTCAAGTCAGGTGACAACATCAAAGCATCATAGACACTAAGAAGAGAAGGAATTTTCCTTAGATGAGCCAACACATTGTAATCAACCTCCAACTGAGGGCCTTTCCCTTTCTCCTTAGGCTGCTCCTGGGAGGAAGGAATAGAGTCATCCTGCTGGGTAATGATATTTTTATCTTTTGTATTTTTAGCCAACCTAGGTGGAAGGATCTTCCCTGAACGCAGATGAACTTCCTGTATTGAGTCATCTTCAACAGGAGATTCCTCTGGTTCAATGGTGGTGGCAGGTGTTGGTTCTAAGGAAAGTATTGAGAGCGGGTTCTCGGATTCATCTTCTGAATCCATGTAACATCCGCCCTCTGGTATCACAAAGACTGGTTCATCTTCATACTCAGACTCAGACTCTTCACTAGAATTATTATAAGAGACATGTAAAGCAGTAAAAGAGTGAGTGCTAGTAGAAGTAGAAGCAGTAGAAGTAAAGCTAAAAGCAGTAGGTAAAGCACACCAGAAGTAGCCAAAATCACCTTCTTTTATTATTTCTTCATCAAATGAAGGGAGAACAAAGTCCTTCAGCGTAAGTGCTGGAAGGAACCATGTCTTCCCCTCAGAGGTTACAACATATTTTTCTCTTTCATACATTTTCTTATTACATACATCAGAAGAAAAAGAAATGTGCTCAGTAGGCACTACAACAGAAAGAGAAGAAGAAGGTACAAGTGCTGGAGTAGTAACTATAGGGGCAACTGTCGACTTGGCCTGTGGTGGCCTCCTCTCAACTGCCTCTGAACTCTGAACTGCGCGGTCTATCATCCTCCTGGTCTTCTTGGAGAGTGCTAGCTGCCACTCTCCCTCAGAACTCTGGGGTAAACTGCTACTACTGCCCTGACTGTCTGTCTAACTAGGACTGTGGCTGGGACTGGAAATCATCTGAACTGTCTGAGGGCCCTTGCCCCTGGGCTGCACTAGGTCGCCGTCCTGGAGGTGTATCTGTCCTGTGGCCATCAACCTCTCGACCTTATCCTTGAACACAAAACAATCCTCTAGCACATGCCCAACGCATCTGTGGTAAGGGCAATAGAGTGGGTGCTCAATCTGACCCTCCTCCTCCACTCTACTGCTGCTGGGAAAGGTAAGTATGTTCTTCTTAGTAAGGAATTTAAATATTTTCTTCACACTCTCCCTTTTAAAGGGGTATTCCTTACTAAGCTTCTCCTGTAAGGACTGCTGACTCTCTGAAGTCCTACAGGAGATCCTGGGCTGTGCTGCTGGCTGACTAGCTGAGTGTGACTGACTAGCTGAGCGTGGCTGCTGCGGGGGTGCTGAACTGCCTAAGGGCCTCTTGCCCTTATCCACTGGTCCCTGAGTACTGTGTACCTCCCCTCTCCTGGGCGGAGGTGCCCCTGAAAACTCCTGCCGCTGAGGTCTGCGCAAAGGCTGACTCTCAACCTTAGGAGGGACTGCAGCGGGTATGCTGTCCTGTAGGCTAGTGACCTTCGTGAGTAACTTCTGGAAGGTTCTGATGCTAAATCCCTTAAGGTAGGGTGCTATCGGGCCATTTATGTTCTTCAACAAGATCTCAACTACATGCTGCTCCTGTAACTGTGGCTCGCACTGCAAACTGAGATTTCTCCATCTGACTATGTAATCTGTGAGACTCTCTCTGGGACGCTGCCTGGTCACCACTAGCTCTCCTACTATAACTCTGTGCTCTGTGCTAACAAACCTCTGCACAAACAGCTGCTCCAACTCTGCGAAAGTCCTGACTGAGTCGTTGGGGAGGTCGGCGTACCAAGCAAACGCCACCCCCGCCAAGCTGCTGACGAACAATCTCAACATCAGTGGATCACTCCCTCCTATATTGCAGTATATTGCTCGGTACTGGGCTATATGCTGTCTCGGGTTCCCAAACCCGTCAAAAACTCTGAACCTAGGAGGGATGAAACCAGGGGGGTAAGGCTCCTACTCGTACTCTACTGGGTAAGGACGCCCCCTACTGACTGACTATCCAGTCTTCCTAGAAGAAATGGCCTGCTCTACCTTCTGGACAATCAAGTCCTGGATCTGTCCTGCTGACATCTGAGCTGGCTGACTCTGAACTGAAGTAGTGTAAGGAAGTACTGGGGGTGGTGCTGGGACTACTCTCTGGACCCTGTCCACTCCTACGGGGTCTACTGTAGCAGGTGGTACTACTGGCTGCTCTCTGGAGGTACTGGTAGCTGCTACACCTGTCACCTGAGGCATCGCCCCCAGAGCTGTCAACTGTGCTGTCATGGCTACCATGGCTCTGGCCATCTCCGCCATCTGTGCCTGAAGACTCAGTACCGTAGCATATGTATCAACTGATCGGGGAGATCCACCCACCTCGGGCTCTCCCTGCTCGTCCTGGTCCTCGGGCTCTCTCTCATCCGAGTGACCTCGTCGGGTAACCACACATACCCGGTGAACTGGCACCTCCTCATCGGAATCAACTAGTGTGTCATCGTCATCCAAAAAGGCTCGTTGCATCGCCTCTATGTACGGGCTCATAGGAGAACCGATCCTATGAGTACTGGGTACTAAATCTGTCTTGATCCATACTGGCCATCTGTCTGGGGCTAAAATTGAATCATCATCGACTGCCATCGGGACTGCCTCAGACCCGGAAGGGACTGCCAAATCCGTCTGATCAACCTCCTCCTCTGGCTGCTCTGTCTCTGCCAGTGGTGCTGACTCAACTAACTGAACAGGGTCGACAGGGGTGTCCGCCTGTCGACATCTCCAAACCCACCTCCTACGGCGGGGCACTGTACCGGCAACTGGCTGCTCCGGGGCTACTACCTTTGAACTGATCTGAGGTAGGGTAGGCTCCTGCTGCTGTCTCCGTCCTCGACGACGTGGGCGTCGTCCTACAGCTGGAGTGACTACCGATGGTCTGACTACTGGAGCTGCAGGCTGCTGGGGTGTCTCCCCCCTCTGCCAACTGTAGAGTCTCCTCGCAGTCTGTCGTCGTAACTGAAAGGTAGCCCGAGAAATCTGACGGAGTAAGCCCTCCCGACTGACGGGCCCTCTTCCACGAGCTAAGCGGACGATGTTCCGAATCCTCTGGGTGAGGGCTCAGACACCAGCGTCCCTGGGTACCCTAGCTCGGGGTAGAGTAGTGATGACAGGAGGAGCTGCCGCTATACGGACAACATCCTCCTCATCTCCACTATGCGTCAGTGGGGAGAAGCGTCCTCCCTGAACTGCCTCCAACTCGGGGGCTACCATCACCTCAGGAGTAGGTGCCTCAACAACTGGACGTGGGCTCCGCTGCCTAGGAGCCACTCTCCTCTGCCTCTGAACTAACTCGTCGTGAACAACTGCATCTGCCATCCGCTGCCTCTCTGCCTCTGATGCAGCTAGACGGAGCCTCCTGTTCCTATTCCTTCGGGCCCTTCTCCCGAGGCCGGAGGTGGAGGTCGAGGGAACATCTGAACCCACTGCCTGGGTGGCAGGGGGGACAGGAACGACTGGAAGTGCCGGGGTCTGCCCGGCAGCCTCGGGGTGAGAAAGACGAGCGAAAATAGAAACCCGGCCAGAAGAAGGCGAAGGCACCTCGGTCTGGGCACCCCTCTTCCTAGTGGAAGCGGGAGGGGCAACCCGAACGCGAGGTACTTCCGCCGGAACAGTCGGAGTAACAACAGCAGCAGGCTGCCGGCGCTGAGGGATCGGGGTAGCCTGTGCAACAGGAGCGGCAGGCGCAGGTCGCCTGACCGCTGCACGAACAGGGGGAACTACTGCAGCAGGCTGTCGGCGCTGAGGGGCCGGGGCAACCTGAGCAGCAGGTGCGGCAGGCACTGGATGCCTAACCGCAGGACGAATTGGGACAGGGTGTGGCCTAGGCACTGGCTGCCTAGCCACAGCACGCACTGGCTGCGCGAGAACAGGAACAGGACGTGGTGCTCGGACTGGGCGCCGAGCAGCAGGACGTCCAAACGGGTGCATGGCTGCGCGTCCTCTCCTCTGAGGAGGAGAGAATGCAGCAGCCTCCGCCGGGGTCGGCCCGCCAAGGGTGACGAAGGCCGAGTCAGTGAAGGAACTAAAAGTGATTCCTCCCACTGGCGGACTAGCAAGAAGGGACTCAGGGAGAGTCACCCGCGCGTCCGAACCGAAAGCAAAGGTAACGGAAGGAGCTGAACGGGCCATGGCACTGCTGCCAAGCAAAGAAAAGGATTGGTTAGAGTCAAAATCAAGAAAAAGTGAAGAATTTGATAAAGATTAGATAGGAATGGATATAGATTTGATAAGGAATGGATAAGATATGGAATAGCCTGCTAGGCTGGAAAGAAGTAGAGTAGGGAGGAAACCCTAGCTAAAAGGAAGGAACCCTAACTAAGGAAAGACCCTAACTAAGAGTGGGTCGAACCTAATCTAAGGAGTACCAATCCCGGAGTACACACAAGAAAAGATAATATAGAATCCAAAGATGGAGAGAGAAACTCGTCCCACCGTGGTCGCCAGAAACCTGTGGGCCTCCGAAGGAGCACCGCTCGCAGGGGTTCGAATGCAGAGGGTACGGCCGCACTATCCCGTAGGATAAAACGATCGTAGGCCTCTACGCTCGACACGAACGGGTCGATGGGAGGGCAGATTGGATCGCGCATACGACTAACCATTGGGGATAGATGCTGTCGCCAGCACACCCCGATGGGTAGCAATATACACGACCTAGTCACGGGTTTCCCCCACCCGATCCGAGAGATCGAGTGGAGTAAAGTAGATTGCGGGGCCAAGTTTCCCACAGGCGCAAGCCCCCGTGGTTAATTACATCCCGGGCCAGAGCCCGAGAAAACTCTCGATTAAGGATCATACATTATCTTTTCCAAATTGAGATTAGCACAAGGGTATAGACTAGGAAATCCTACTCAAAGGAAAGAAAGGTCTCAAAAAGGCTCAGTCAACATGCGTGGCTCATACCAGCATCTGGAGGCTCTAGGGTACTAAACAAAAACTAGAGAAAATAAATCGAGCACTCGATCACATGCGTGAGAGAAGAGATGGAGGTGGCGTCATCCTGTGACGCGGATAAGTAGGATTTAGGGTCTCTGGAAAGAAGAGGCCTACCTACTATTTAAGGCATACTACGAGACCGAATGTAGTATCCTCGACTCCTAAATCTAGGTTGGGATTAGTGCTCTACGAAACACTAATACCCGTGTCCTAGCTAATGCAGTGCAAAACCTGGACTTATCCCGGCCTGGATTGGGGGAGCCAGCTAACCACCTAATCGATTCAAAGCCTGCTGTCAAGTCAATTATGAAAGATGGGTGGATGGTATAGTTCTTTGGAAATAGGACCGACATCTAGAGAATTTCCTAAGTGGTCCTGGACTTATGTGGGTTAGATGCTCCTAGCTAATGCAATTAAATTTTAATTAAATTGATTTCTAATGCAATGCATGCTAGTTGAAATGTCAGCTCATGAATGCTATAGAACTTTAAAAACAGGCTTATAAAAAATAATTTTTTGAAAAGACTGGGTCTCCCTAGGTCCGGCACTTCATCCTCATAGGCCAGATTATCCGGACTCAACCCGCAGGCAGGGAGATGTCTTATAACAAGGAAAGAAAGATGCAATAATATGCATGCGACCCCGGACGGTTCCGACAATTCCCTAGGTTCGTTAGATTTCTATGTTATTTAAAACTTAAATATTAAGTTTTGGTTATGAGTAGAAAAGATTTTGCAGTCCTTAAAGAGCCTAACGAAATCCAGGCGAAAACAAAAGCGACATGCAAGAAAAGAAACCTAAGAAAAGCAGGCAATCAGGTAAACACATCAATATAAATTAAACTAATCAAGTAAATGTTCATAGGCCAACTGCCCTTTAATTACAACCCAGGATATGCAGAAAAAGTAAAGTGGCCGGGCACCACTGCCAACAACCCGGATTTCTAAGCCTATGACAGACGCCAACAACTTTGAGTGGGATATTGGGTCTTCAAATCTTTAGTCTTCTGGATATCTTCTCCTTGGACTTCTTGGATCTCTCCTCCTTGGACTCCTTGGATCTCTCCTCCTTAGACTCCTTGGATCCGTCTTGGCTTGAATATCCAAACGAAGAGACAATTCCCCCAGTATGGGGGTATTGCCTTTTCTCTTTGGATATCTAAAGCCATCCAGCTCGATCATCCAAATGGAAGAAGACTCTCCCCTTAGGGATGCCTTCTTCTTTTGGAATCCGAGCTGGATAAGAATATCCCGACTCAGAAGTTATTTTCACAACTCTTAACAACTATTACAAATAAATTTACATTTATGAAAAGCAGTAAATTCTAAAGCCCTGCAAGGTTATCCTAATAAAAATCCCAAGCAGTTTATATAAAAATGAAAGTGCTAACACCATTGACCCTGTGCCAAGCCATGCTCTTAATTTTGAGGGCTAAGCAGCTCCATCTGTAGCAGTTATAATAATTTAATAATTTTAGCCCTCATTTCATTTTAGGGGGAGCTGAGCAAGCACCTGCATAAAACATTGTTATAAATCATGATATTGCTCCCCCCTTTTATTAGCTTGAGCATGGCCACCTGCACGGAAGAACAGTATATATATGGCGCTCCTAACCTATGGGTAAGTTTAGCGTTCACATCCAGAGTGCAGAAAAAGTAAGCAAACATACCAATCAATTTTCAAACAGCATGCAGTGAAAACTACGAAAAGCTCCGGCACACAGCAGAAAAATAAAACCCAGCGGCCTACCCTAGGTCTAGAAGTAGTGCCCTAGCAAACAATTCTATGTGTGTGTAAGGCTAGTGTGGGTTGGATAAGTCCTAAGCAGGGTAGTTAGTCAAAGTTATCTATAGTTTATGTTTGTTGGGAGTCTGAAGGGGATATTTTAGTTGAAATTCAAATATTAGTGAATTAGGGTCCATTTTAATTATTTCAGTTTGTTGATCAATTTTAAGGGGTTGGGATATTCATATTTGAAGTTCAAATTGTATTAGCCAATTTTGGAAAGTCCCGGGTCCTCCTAAGAACTAGACTAAGGGTCCAAAAAGTCACTATAGGAAAAAAGCTAATTTTGGGATTCCTAAAAGTTTAGGAAAATACTAGACCTTAATACAAGTAGTTAGCCAGGTAATAGGCTGGAATCGGAGTTTCCTATCCAAAGTTATGAATTTTCTAAGTTTCGGGCCCTATCTCATAGACTAGGGTTTGACCAAAAAGGTGACTTTCTAATCTAGGACAGTTTCTGGAAATCTAAAATTTTTAATAAATACTAGGCCCTAATTGGAGTCTAATGCAAGTGAGTTTACGTAATTTGGAGGTTTCTACAATTAGTTATGAATTTTCTAAGATCGGGTAATTAATGAGAATTTCTAAATTTCCCACTAAATAGCCTTTTTTATTGTTTTGCTCCAAATCAGCTCCAAACTTATTGGAATCACTCCCAAAGGTCAGGAATGACCAGAGAAAGTGTTTCCAAGTGTTTGGAGAAGATTTGGGATTTTTATTAATTTTTAATGAATTATTGGGGCCAAAATGGTAATTTCTACCTATGGTCAAATTATGGGTCAACCTAGAGTCAAACTAGGAAGCCCTATTTATATAAGGTCAAGGATCAGATTCTTGTCAGTTTGAGGTATTACGGGTAATTTTCTGACCTAAGGTGTATTTATTGTAATTTTCGGAAGTTAAATCAATCTCAAAGTGTACAGAATTCAAATAGGTTTAAAATCAAGGTGCTGTGCGTCGACAGCGGATCAAAAATAAGAAAGTTATGATTTTTGTAAGATTAACTACAATAAATAGGTTTAAAATCATTTAAAATAAGTAATATTAAAAAAAAACAATAATTATTAAAATAATAGTATAAAATAATACTTTAATATTTCTGAAACTAAAGGTGATTTCAAAATGGATAATATTAGTAATATTTTAGATAATTTAACTAATTAAAGTAATTAAAATAATATTTAATTATTGAAAATACATTTTTATATTTAAATAAATATAATAATAATAATAATAAATAGGTACAAAACAGTAAGAAATAGTTTAATCATAATATAATTATTAATATTATAATAAAAATAATAATAATAATAATTTATAATATAATAATAATAAAAATAATTAAAATAGTATTTCTTAAATAATACTTTTTACTGTTTTTCAAATAACATAAAATATACATAATATTTTAAAGTAATTTTAATTTTGAATTAAAGGTAATTTAATTCCAAACAATTCGATATATTGTGCGCGAAAAACGGACGAGAAATGGATTTTCTATGACTTTTTGATTGAAAATAGGTTTAAAAACATTTAAAATAAATAGAAATTCCGAAAATTTCGCGTCGCGACACTTGGCATGCTCCTATTGGATCCATGGTTCTCGGCCAATGATTGGCAATGATTGAGATGGCGGCTCAATCATTGGCGGGACCTACGCGGCTACTTAAATGAGTCAGCACGCGTAATCGCCGTCCGATCTTCCGCCATCCAAACGAATGGCTAAGATCGAGCCGGACGGGAATCCATCCTTCAAAGCGGGATCTCTTGGCTGGACCGGCTGCAGAAGGACAGGATCTGGGCCGTCAATCCAGAGATCAATGGCCAAGATTTCACACAGTTCAAAAGAGATAAACCAAAACCCTAAAACGTTTTTTGCTTCGTTCTCACAATCCAGACGACGAAATATCACAAAATTTTAAACGTATGTTCTATGCATGTACAGAAATCATGGGGGACTATCCGTTTGGAAAATAAGCAGCTTTTCAAAAAGCTATTTAACCCTAAGCATTGTGATCTATTCTAAGTGATTTCGAGAGATCTAACCGTCCGATTTTGGCGTTCTTGGGCTGGTTGGATTCGTTGAAACGGAAGGAATATTTCTTCTGTTGACTCAAGATCCGAATCTCCTTGAATTGGGCGGTATAAGCCCCGAAAGGTTCGTGGCTTCGGTTTCGCCGGAGTTCTCGCCGCCGGCGGGCCTAGGGCGCCGAGATTTGACGTGGGAAAGGTGGAGGAGTATGAGGAGAGCTCTCACACTAAGTTTCTCGGGACGAGAGGGGTTAGGGCAAGAGCAATCCGAAAAAGATCCTTCACAAGACCTAATTTTTGCTATTTAAACCTCTCTCCTTCCCTTGGACGGTGGAGATGAGATCGAGGGCCAAACTCAGAGCAAGGATGAGTGATTTGGGCGGGATTTTCAATTCCCAAACGTTCCAAATCAATTAGGGCATTAATTTGGGTATTAATGGGCTCTTAATGGGTCATATTAACCTAATTATGGCTCGATTTGACCAAGTCAAGGTTTGACTTGGTCAAATCAGTCAATTAGGTCAGAGGGAAGGTGAGGTCAAGCCATGAATGAGTTTGAATTGATTTAAAATTGATTTGGGCTCTCAATGGGCTAAGTGGTCAACCCTGGTTGACTTGGTCAACCAGGTTGACCCAGTGTCCAAGTCCAGGCTCAACAGATTCGACTCGACTCACTGAACCCATTGGAGAGGGTCTTGGGGTCTGACTTGGTCAATTTGACCAAGTCAACCCTTTGACCAAGGGTTTGGGCAAAATCGAGGTCAACAAGATAGAAGTCCGACGAAAGTCCAGCGTCGGGCAGAAATCCGACGATGGGCGGAAGTATGGCATCAGGTAGAAGTTTGATGAAGTCTAGCGACGGACAGAAGTTCGACGATAGGCGAAAGACTGACGTCGGGTAGATGCCGGACGAAAGTTCGGTGATGGGTGAAATTCGACGATGGGTGGAAGTCTAGTGATAAACATAAGTCTGACATCGGGTAGAAATTTAGCGATTTACAGAAGTTCGGCATCAGGTAGAAGTCTGAATAAAGTCTGATTATGTGTGGAAGTCTGACGTTTGGTAAAAATCTAGCGACGGGCAGAAGTTCGACGTCAAGTAGAAGTCCGACGGAAGTTCGATAATGGATATAAGTTTGGCATTGGTCAGTGGCCGCGAGGTGGCCGAGGAAGTGTATGTTTGTAAGAGAACTCTTCTTTCTCTTCATCCTTGGCCCCCTTTCTCCTTCCCTCTTCTAATGAAGAATGATGGGTCTATTTTATAATTTTCTTAAAGTGGCATGACCTTTAAATAAGGAGAAGATCATGGACATGCTGGGAGTGGTTTGAATGGACGTTAAATGTTGAATACCTGAATTATGAGACGTTTACTAGACATTTGAATGTCATAATGATATTAGAATTTGATGGTTTTATGCTCGTAGGATACATCTCTTCGAGCTGCTCGATTAGACTATATGCAAGTCATGTTTAAAGGACGTTTAGTAATCCAAATTATGGTTTGAACCTTCCAAATGTGCTTCGGGTCTTTGATTTGGATCCATTTAGACTAGGATTGAGTCAAATTTGGTGTCTTTAGGTTTGTATAGGCAGTCGTTGAGCTCCGAAAGTGTCAAAATTGAATCTTGAACGCCAAAAAACAGTTTCGTGGACCCAAAAAATGTCCAATTTGGACTGTTCGAGCCAAATATTATGCCCTGACTTGCATAGGTGGCCAAACTGGTTGGTCACCAGCAGCCGCCGTTCACGATAGCCCGACCTAGCATGCGAGAAAAAAGTCGATCCTCCAAGGGGGCACATGGTCTTGAGAGCAGTCGATTTAAAATTGGCTACAACATTTATTAATTTAATTTTTTTTAACATGGGCCCCATAATTTTTTTTAGAGGGGGCGGTGCTACAACCGCCCCTCTTTATAATTTTTTTTCTTTTTCATTTTTTTTTTAAGAATAAAATGGTTTAGTTTGAACTATCCATATCAAAGATAATCAAATGAATGATTGGAATTGATTGGAAATGATTTGAATGTTGATTAAAAGTTGGTAGAAGGCTGGACCTATATGACTGAGAGGTGAACATCTTCCGTCATTAGGTCACCAGCATGAAGCCTAGATAGGTTCCAATGATCTCATACAAAAATGAGGTGAACACCACGTTATGACAATGCATCACAATAACATGCAAAAATGTATTATGCTATATACAGTTTATATTTGCTACTTTGAACCAATTTCCTCCTCCAATGAAGGACATCATTTATAATCAACTACTAATATTAGTGAAATTATTTTAACTAGACAAGGCCCAGTGTTTTTTGCCTTTTTAGAATCTTTCACATTAAAATTTGTTGTCCCACATGAACCTTGCACCCTACTCTTTTATTTGTATGCATGATAAATCTGTGTACAAAGTGAAGACGTTAAACTTCATATTTCTCTATTGCCGTGAATATTTAAGGATGCAACAATATTAATAAAAATTTAAAGATATTTTCTAAAAACCATTGTTGGTAAACCTTTTTAATTAAGACAAATTTAAATTATTGAAATACTCATGTGTGAAAATTTGTATTTTTCATGCATGCTGAATCTTATTTAAGTCACAATTGCTCTATTGACAACATGATAGCCTTGAAGGCACAAATATTTACTATTTATATGCACAAATTTCATGTAAATAAAACCCTAAAAACTTAGCAATATTTCTTTTATAAATTTATTTATTTATTTATTCAAAAATTAAAATTAAAGTTGAATAAATATTTTTTCTTTATAATAATGGCATTTGAAAAATAATATTACTAATACACAATAATATTTAATATTGTAACAACAATCTCTTTGAATTATTATATATAAAAATTGTGAATCAAGTTTTTCTTTTTCTTAAGAAATTGTGAAAATCCAACTCGACTTTAATGATAAGAGCATCCCACAAGCTTTTATTCATATAAAATACCTATATCTTTGATATCTCCATATCAAATAATTCCGACAAGCATATTTCATTCTAAATGTTAATGGACTGCATTAATAGTATTTATTTATATATTTCAATTATAATTAATAATTATATACTAATTTTTATTATTTTCCATAATTCAAATCTCTTGTACGTACATAATTATATATTAAAATATGATTACATAAATAATTATACACTACATAAAAAATGACATTTTCTAGCAGCCATTTTTGCTGGAAAATAACCAAAATTCTTTGGAAATTAATACTTCCGTCGACTTTGTAACGGAAATTTTTTTGTAGGTAACACATGTTGGAAAACTGCTCTTGGCGCAAAATAATCCGTTGGAAATATTTGCTACAAATTTTGGGCAAAAATAATCCGAAGGTAATATTTCGGGTCCTTTTCCGTAAAAAAAAATTAATAAAAAAACAAAACACTGAAATCTGTCCTGAGGAAACAAGTCCGCTCGCCCAATCTAGGCAAGCCAGCCAACCCAACCTCCCTGCCCTAGCCTGCCATCCGCAAGCTTGCTGTGCCCCAGCGCCCCACAACCTGTCGACCCGCCCACCTGCGAGCTCAATGCCTACGACGTTGAAACCCCGCTCTTTGACATATCATGTGCCTAACCATCAGGCCACTTAGGCAAATATGCTTAAATAGATTTTTTAATTTAAATTATAACTTATAAAATATTAAAAGTAATTGTTATTTTAAAAGTAAAACTTTCTTTTTGAAAGATCAAAATTATTATTTTAATTAATTAATTTAACAATGAATTATTAAATTAGTGAATTTAATTTGATAATAAGTTATTAAATTATTTAACTTAATTTAACAAAATAAATAATTATAAATATTTATTATAGTAATTTTTTTGAAAATTTTAATTTCCTTTGGAAATTCCTTTTGAAAGCCAAGCAAAAAATCCGTCAAAATCCGCCGGAAATTTTCCGTTGAAAATCCGCCAGAATTTTCCTCAAATTTATTTCCACCGGAAATTAGTGGTTTCTTGTAGTGATAGAATAAATATGATAAATAAAACATTTTATCAAATAATAATATTCATACATGCTAGATCTTATCTTTAAATATTCAATTCAATAAAATTCGATTACAATAATATTATCTTATGCCACACTTTTGTAACAAGTTACTAATTGACCCAAGAACATCTTGCCATGCATTCCAAGTAAACTCTTTTTGGCGAAGTACACGAGCCACAAATAAGATTTTATGAGGATCGCCTTCACATTTTTCCAATATCTGAAATCCTAGCTCCTTCAACCCGTCTGCTAGCTCCTCTTCTCCATGTGAGAAAAGTAGCATACAAAGCATTTTCCAGCTAGTCTTTATAGAAAGTTTCTTCACTTGATGAATGTGTGCAGCCTTCATATCTTTTGTAACATTTTCACATCTTGTTGTGAATAAGACTCTAACACTCGCGTTAGCATTTTCCAACGGAGCTTGAAGGCAATCAATCCACACATTCGCCATCAACATATCATCCGGAACAAGAAAAAAGCTCTGACATGAAGCAACAGAATCTCTAAGAATGGACTGCAACTCTGATTTGGTATTAGCATCCATGTAGCTTCCCTTTGCCTAAATAATTATTAACTTCAACAAGTCAATTTGTGAGTAAATTTTGTTAACACAAGCCCATGCCTTTACATTGAAATAGTTCTTGATTTCATGGTGGTTAAAAATTTTTCGAGCTAATGTTGTCTTCCCTATACCCTCCATGCCGGTAATTGCAAAAACACGACACTTTTCTTCAACCTTCTCTGTGATCAAAAGATTAACCAACTCATTTGCAGCAACATCAACCTCTCTTCCAACAACTAAATGATCAACCAAAGAAGAAGTTTGACAGAAATCAACTCTAGTGATTTGGATGGGTTTTGATTTTGTAGATTCTTGTAATTCATATTCTTTTCCATCTATATATATCGATCTGATTGAGTCTTACATTGCGTTCTTTGATCATATTTCTCATATCACGACCTTCACTAATGGGGGCTAAGCGGCGGAGGGCAGCTAAATTGTTGCAGCAAGGTATAGTTGTTTTAGGCTTTTTAGTTTCAAATAGCTTTGCGTCCACATCCTTACATATGTTAATGATTTTATCGGCATCATATATGGCATCTTTAAGCTCTAAGAGCTAGAGTTTAATATATGGCTCATCAAACTTCCTTTCTTCAGCATCCTCCAACAAGCTTTGGATACTCCTTATATGTTGTAGCATGGTTTTAATCTCGTTATCAACATCTAGAGCAAAAAATTCCCATTGGTGAACATACATGGCAAGACAATTAGAGAAATTATTTATAAATGCCTCCATTTTGAGCTTTGATGAAGAAAAGAAATTGCACTAATATTTGCATTGATGAAGATGATTTGTGTTGACTCTCAGGGATATTGGCTCGGTTAGTCTACCGGAGGAAGAGAAAGCTTGATTAGATTTTCCTACTTTCATACAAGAGAGAATTTGAAGTGAATGATTTACTCTCCTTTATTCTGTATTAGAAATTTTATACAATATTTATAGATACAAATCAGTGAAGAAAGAGGAAAGTGAGTTAATATTCATAATAAATGTCAATTAAATATATAGACTAAAAGAAAATAAAAAAGTAAGTGATTTAATACCTATAATAAATGTCAATTTAATACATATGCTAATAGAAAAGAAATTAAAAGTAAAATGAATTATTGCCAATAATTAATGCCAAGTTAAAATATATAGTAGAAGATAGGAAATTTAAAATAAGGAAGTAATTGATTTATTTGATTTCTTTCTATTTGCTAATAAAATATTATAAAAAAAGACTAATTTTAATCATATATTTTAGAAAAATGTTAAAGAAAATGATCTACCCATCCAGGGATTAATCACAGCTATTTACTACAATCTCGTTGCTCTATTTTATAAGCATTTGACTAAAGTAACCACTTGGGTTGCTACTGCTAAGTAAATACTGAAGGAGCTCTTTGGAGCGATATGAGCGGGAAGCTCGACGCCCATTTGCAGTGGCAGGACCATCAGCACAATATTGGAATCAGCAAGCCTACACAGTTCGAGTATATAGATCCCTTTAAGGATGACTTCGCTCGGCTTGCCACACTCCTAACACAACATGATGTGCTCCTCCAGTAAATGCAATCACCACATAGCACTACAAAGTTGGAGGAAGAAGGTAGAGATTCAACTGAGACTTAAGTTTATCCAAGGACAAGACGACCACCTGATAGATACACACATGGGAGTGCAGCCATCCCCAAATGAAAGAAGTGATAGGGGACAATATTGACATTATGTATGTTGTGTCGATATAATAAAACCACATATCTTCTTTCTCAAATATCAAGTTATCCTTTTTTCACTTTTTTTTTTCAATTTTTATTAATGTAAATTTTTATCCTTTTTTCACTTAATTACATAACATGTGGAAAACTATTAAACCAAACTAAAGTAAATATGCATAAGTAGTAATCTCAAACATACATTTTCTTTTCTGGAGAAACATATGTAATCAACTACGTAGCATAATAAAATACATTGACACACTTGATATTAAATATAAAAAGTATAATGAAGAAAATACAAATCAAGCTAATGAGGCTAACATTTAGACCAATTACATACATACCTAGTACAAATTATTGAGAAATAAATTAGCAATTATTTATTTTTAGTAAATTTAAAATAAAACTAAATTTATAAAAAATTATACTATTTAAATTTTGCCAATAAAAAATCTTATTATTCATATAGTATACTAAGATATTTATTTTTAATTTATCATTATTTAATGATTATATGATATTATTTATCTAAGTTTAAAATTTATTAACAACTAACTCATTTAAATTAATATTAATAATAATAAACTATTATATTATTATTCGAATAGTAAAAATATATTATGTTTACTCAATAAAAAAACTATTATATTACTTATTTTAATTAAAAATATGGTCCTTTTAATAATTTGGCCGTGTATAATTGTTTTTTTTTTCTAATAAAAAGGATTATAATGGAAAGATGCCGATTTTGCAAAAAAAATCAGAAAACATATCATAGGGGTTTTTTTTTTCTTAATCACAAAGGTGTTTAAGTTTAAATTCAGAAAACTGATAATCAGAAAACCTAAATCTCTCACTTTAAATTATATATTTTGTCTTATTTTCAACCTGCTCAAAACCCTTTTGTTAAACTCCCAATCAATAGGTTAAAACAAGTTAATAATAATGTTTTTAATTATTTTTGTATCAAATTATAAATTACATTGATTTATATGTCACTCTTTGAATCCAGTATTTCTTAGGTAGGGACAAAGCTTTTCAAATCATGAGAAACAGAATAATAAATTAGTTTATTATGCAAATTCAATAGATAGTTTCTTTTTATTAAAATAAAAATAATAACGTATAAGACATATTATCTTTAAATAATAATAAACAAAGTAAAATCTACTCTGTCATATTGATATAAAAAATGACATCATACCTTATATTAAAATAATATCATACAGCATGCATGAATGATAAAAAAATGCCAAATGTTCTTTAATGAATTTTAGTTGATGGTGCTCCCAATTAAGGGTGTTAATGTTTGACACGATCTGAAATTCGGGAAGTTTTATTTGGTTCGGTCGACCGAACGAGAGAAACGTTCGGTCGCAGGCTAAAATCGCGCGGTACCGAGGTGTACCGAGTTTTTCAAAAAACTCGGTACACCTCGGTACCGCGCGATTTTAGCCTGCGACCGAACGTTTCTCTGCATTCGGTCGGAGGACGTAATAATTGTTCGAAATTCGGACCTGAATCTAACATGAAAAATTCAATTTCAGGTCCACCCATTTAGCAAATGGGATGGGTTCCAGTGTCAATCCGCTAACACAAAAATGACCCAGAAGTGAACAGTCAGCAGCATGTCCCTCCTGCGAGTGACCTCGTAACAGACCGATTCCCACTTGCAAGCTATCGCGAGCACCTGTGCGACCCTGCAGGCTCGCTCTAGCTTTTGCTTCTCCTACGCATGCGTGAGGGCGACCCCATGCACCTACGTGGCTGCACCTGCTACTGTTGCACCCATGTTGTGTGCAATGCTGCTGGCACCCTATCCACACCCATTGCTGCATGACCTCGCACTGTGCGCGGCGACGAGCTCTCCTTCTGGTTGTACCGCGTTATGTGTGAGGCTGCTAGTAACCAGGGCTAATAAGGTCAAGTTGGGTCAATCTGTTAACCCGCCAGATCTGATCGAGATTCAATTGAGATTACTATTTTTTCTCCCAATTTTAGTTTAGTGGCAAATATGTATCTCTATTTTGATAAGATTAAGAATGATGCACATCATTAAGTGCAGGTGAGGTGGTTATCTTTTTACCTTGCAAGTATTGTACTTATTTTGCTTATGTTCTTTTGTTGTACCTTTTTAAACATATTAAGGGGAAGAGATCCACTCTTTCTAGGGGTGTAAATGAGAGTCAAGTCAAATATTTATCTAATCGAGCTAAGCATGTTTAATTATTACTGAGCTCGATCTCAAGCTCGTTTATGAGCTCTCGAGCTCATTAAAAAAACTATAGGCTCGAGCTCGACTCGATTGTTGAGCTCGATTTCTTACTTTTATTTTTTTTTTCAATTTTTAATATAGAATTAATTTAAAATTATTAAACCATATTATATAATGCTTATTTAAATTAATTATTAAATACATTTTAATATAATTGAGGGGCTCAACAAGCTTTCGAGCCGAACCAGCTTGAGCTTGAGTTCGAGCTTATTTAGTATACGAGCTCGAATATAGGCTCAAGATCGAACTCGTGGCTCAATAAGCTCAATTGATGAGCTTGTTAACGAGTTTCACTAGCATATTCATGTGCAACCATATCGTAAATATTCACATACATCTAGAGCTGCCTCATCAATCATTTATAAACTATAGTTTAATCAAAATGGCCAATAAAGATACCTTCGATAAGCACTACCAAAAATTTGAGATTTTGGCATCTACTTATAGCGTATATTAGGATACATTGGAGATAAAAATTTAATTTCAATGCCACTAAAATACATGTTAAATCATCGAAAAAATTATTGGAAGAGTTCCTGAATTCATTGAAAATGCAGAATTTAGATTTTGAGGTTTTGGGTTTTCCACGTTTGAAGCATCATTCTCCAGGAGAGCGAGAGACATATTTTTTTCACTTATGATGAGAAATGAGTAAAATGAGAACTAGAATATCTCATTATTAAAGTTTCCTTCCATCCCTTTTCCCCGTCTGATAGGGTTTCGCCTCTTGCAGACGTGCTAGCATCTTTGGCCGCCGTGGCTCTTCCATCTTCAGGGAAGCGCCTCTCTCCCTTTCTTCTTGTGTTTTTGTGGCCTTTTTGTATGGTTGAATGTTCTTCGTCATAATTTTTCCACCTTTGTCCGCTCGTCGACAGGAATGGCGGTTAATCACGTGGTTAATCCAGGTTTGGACGTGGATGTTGAATCTTTGGTTATACCGATTTGGGTTTCCTTCCCTAACTTGCACCCCCACCTCTTCTGCTCTCGTATCCTCCATGTTTTGGTATCGTTGCTCAGTGACCTTTGAAGACAGATAATGCCACTGTTGTTGGTTCATGCCCCTCTGCTGCTTGAATGCTTGTTGAAATTGACAAAACGAAAAGCAATCATAATCGAGTTTGTCTTAGTCTTGATAAGTTCGGTTATGTGCAATTGGTGGAAATGGAGGGATTTCCTCCATTTGCAATCATTTTAAATCTCTTGGCCATTCAAATTTGGATTGTCATGTTTTACATCATAAGCTTAAAGTCAACTCAGAGAATGCTATCGTTAGTATTTTTTATCAGGCTAATGAGGAATTGCGAATAACTACGGTGGCCCCATCTCTATCTTTTTTTTTTTCATTCTTTAATCCCTCCTATTGCTAATGTTGGTTTAATTGTGGATAATTTGGATTCTGAACTTCTATATTCTAAAGTGCATGTAGTTTTGGCCATCCCTAACTCTTCGTCTAGTAAGCTTGTTGGTGATTTTGATGCTGAGAATATTGGTCGTATTAGTGATGAGATGGTTGGAGATTATGTTTTGGTTCCTTTGGTTAACTTGTCTCATTCTCATTGTGGCTCCCATTTTGTTCAAGGGGATTGTGTGGGTTTGATTAATTGGTGCTTTAACTCTTGATTTTGAGCATCAACTTGTTCTTACCCCTAATGTCGTTGTGGATGCTTTTGAGGATAATTCTCCTTGTAAGGAAAATTTAGATGTTGGTAATGGGATTTTGAGTGATATTAACAGGATTGATTTGAATATTTCTTCTAGAGATTTGGTCATGCTTTCTAATGACTCACCCAAAGATATCATGGGTGTGCCGCCTATCATTGCCAATGTGATAAATAATGATGTGATTCTTGATGTGTTAGTCTTTATTATTTTGAAGGATGCTCTGAATCCTCATTTAAATTTACATTCGAAGGAGTTTTGTGTGGATCATTCTAAATGGTTGGATGATTATTCTTCATTGGCTAATGGGGGTGATGGGGATGATAAGGTTGAGCTTAAGGATGATTTCTTTATTTTAAATGTAATTCATATCGAAGATGATGCTTTTAGGCATAGTGGTGGCAAACATAGTAGGAGGAAAAATAAAAAGAAAACTAAAAGAAGTAATTCTTTGGTGTTGCTTGTTTCCTTGGCTGTTGGGGTATTTCTCTATTTTTGCTTAGTTCTCCAGTCTATTGGGGTATTCTTTTTGTACTTTTGGTGTGATTTAGGAGGGCCCTTTATTTTGTTTTTGGTTGGGGGCCAATTTGGGGGTGTGGCTGATTATTGGGGGTTATTTTGTTGTGGAGTTGGGTCCCTTGTGGTGCTGCTTTGTGGGTTTTTCTTAGTGGTTTTGGGATTTTATTTTTGGGTTTTTCTTCCCTGATGTGGGTTGTTTCCTTTTCTTGTTGCAGATTAGTTTATTATGTGCTTTGGAGCCTCTTCTTGGCTGTGGTTTGTGGTGTTCTGTAGTTGAAGTTGTTGTTGGTTGTTAATGATGCTACTGGTTGAGTTGCTACTCTCCCTGATATTGGTTCTTCTCGGGCCTATACTTCTGTTGGGCTGTTTTGTTTCAAGTCGTTCTTCTCCAGTGGATTTCATTGCTTTCCTTTTTAATTTCTTTGCTTATTGCAATATATTAGAACAATCACTCTTAGGTTTTATTTCAGATGTTGTATTTGTAGTGAGTTTTTAATCTATTAAAGACTTGTCATCCATATTTTATTGTAACACGTAGGTCCTTATGGTGGATTTTATAAAAATAAAAAAAAAAAAAAGTAAAAATGAGAACTCAAGCGCTTAAGTTTGGGACCACAACCCTTTTATACTTCAAATATATTTATTTTATTTCAGCACGTTATTAAAATAAAATAAATATTTGACTTTTATACAATATTTAATTATATACAAATTTAAATGAGATGCCACGTAAAATAGATAATAATTTAATTTTTAAATAGATCACGAATTTAACTTGCTCATTTAGTTTTATAATTCATTTTACTTTTGGTAGCAATATCATGAGAAGTAGAAGCTAAAATAATATTTTTTATCTTTTTTTGTTTAAATCTTTCTTTCTATTTGCACACACTGGGCAATGTACTCATTAAGAGTTCTTCTTTACTTTTGAGTATTATAACTTATTTTAGAAGGATTGAATTGTACAATAAAAAACATTAAGATTAGATGTAAACATTTACATAATGTGCTCCCTTAATTATGTTTCATTTACCTTTATACTGCATTGAAATAAATTTACTAAAAATAATATTTGTTTTGACCTTTTTAGAACCTACGAAATGATCTGCTATTTGACTTAGGAATTTCATAGCATTTTTCTCCTCGAGCATTGCATTCATGATGGTATCTAGAATAAGTGCTTCATGAACAAAACACTCTTGGAGTTTGAATGCTCCTATTTTTTAAAATTTATCCTTTGTTCAAATGTGTTTTCTATAGTATGGGCAGTAAGGCAATCAGTCCGGATTGCATAGTATAAATCCATACATTCAAAAATACTAGCAATATGCTCTTTCCATTTGTTAATATTAGAACTATTAAACACGAAAATGTTATTTAAATTTACAGATATTAAAGAAATATTAACTGAAAAAAATATAAAATAAGCTCACAATTAGTAACAATATAAGATGGACCATTTATAAGATACCTAACTCAACATTATAATTAAGTTTTCGGAAAAAATATATAACTTGTAAGGGACACTCTTAAAATTGTAGTTAAAAAATATTGATAAAAAATTGTGCAAACAATAAGTCTTTCTTTGGACTGACTTATTATATGCATAAATAATTCTAAAATTATCATATATTTATTACCACATCTCTATAATCTAGCCAAATAATAATAATCTTTTTTTAGGTCGATTATCTTACGAATAGACTCGAATAAATCTTTAGTATTGTTGCGTCCTGAATTATTCGCGTGATAGAGAAATATAATATTTAGCGTCATAGCTTTATACGGAGATTCAGCACACAATTAGATAAAAGAGAAAGTTTAGTATTCATAAGAGACACCAAAATTTTTTACGTGGAAAATTCTAAAAAGAGAAAAATCCATGGGTCTGACCTAATTTGAATGAATCAACTAGTATATGCAGCCGATTACAAATGAGAACCTTCTTTGAGGGAAGGCCTTGGCTTGATGTACATCCTATTTAGCTTGATGTTGCTTCTATTCAGTTCGGAGCCTTTACTTGGGTGGTGGGTTGTTTCTTGTTGGATAGCTCCTATTTGGTTTTTGACTTCATGCCTCTAACGAATGGCCCTTGCTTGACTTGTGGGTGGCTGTAGGAAGCTTCATGGCACTTCCTGAGTCCTGCTGGCACCTTCGCCCATTTTCTCTTGTGCTTTCGTGCATCATTGCAACCTTTGTTACACCTTCTCTATTTGTTTAGGTCGTTTTTCGTTTGCTATAATTTTGGTTTGTTCTACTGGATCTTGGTTGTAACCTCTTTTCTATGAATGATTTTGGGCTAGTCCGCTTTTTTTCAAAAAAAAAAAAGGCTTTGGCTTAATGTAATAAATATGCATCATATAAAATGCATTACATGATAGGATATGAAAGAACCATTATTAACATATTTGTTTGGTCGGCAGGACTATAGTTTGCGGGCGACAAAGGTCGGGAAGACCTTAGTCTGGTGACGGAGGTCGGAAAAATCGTATTCGACGGGAGATGGTGGTCAGAAAGACCGTTTGGTCATCCAAATTAAAGTTTGAACATTCCAAAGATGTTTTGAGTCTTCGATCTGGACCCATTTGGGCTCATATTCTGTTGAATATGGCGTCGTTGGGTTCGTCTTTTTGAGACGCTCAGTTAGACTATAAATTTATTGAAATCGGAGTTCATATGATTCCAATTATAATGTTAGAAACTTCCAACTTGATTTTGCCTCGAAATTTAATACAACAAATGAGATACAATAACTCAAACTCATATAATCGCCTTATTCTCTAAATATATACGTCTAAGCAATTAATATTACAAAAAGTATATGTTAACAATTATAATTAACAAAATAAAATACTAATTCTAATAAATTAATGACTCTGCCATGCAAGCACCAATTTCGAAAATGACTCATAATTAAAGTTCTAAACTTATCAAAACAGATCAGATCAAAAACTATTAACACTATCTTTATCAATATAAATATTCGTCTACTTAACATATGAATGATTTTATAAAAGTAAATAAAAGAAGGGTTGTAGATATAATATTTATTATATATTTATATGTTTGCTGATGGAGAAAGGCTGCCAAGTAAACTGAGTAATAATAACTTTACAAATAATAATAACAGCAATTATATTTGATATATCATAAAAAAATAATCTTGATCAAGCATGAATCTCGAGATAAATTTGAATTTGAAACTTTTAAAATTAAATATGGAGTAATTTGGACTTTGATTTCAGCAAACTTATACTAAAATTGAATGTTTCAAAGAGATGAAACTAACAACATCGAAATCGATCCAATCCGAGCCCAAATGGGTCCAACTCAAGTGCTCGAAACACATTTAGAAGATTCAAAGCATAAATTGGATGACCAAATGATATTCAAATATGACATGTTTATAGTTGAATCGAGTGACTTCATGAGACGGCTCGACCAGACGAATCCAACGAGCCCAAAATTGTTGAATTTTGACATGATTAAGACACTTAAATACTATATAAACTATCTATGCTCAAGGGAAGCAATATTGTTCGTTCATCAAAAATACTCCCACAGTGCCTTTGATCTTATCCCTATTTAATGGCTATGCCACTCCTAGAATATGATTAATAAACCTCTCATTCTTTCATGGTGAGGGGGTAGCAAACAAGGAGGAAGAAGAGAGGAGCTCTGAAGCTTCAAGAATCATGGAGCTCCACTCAGCACGATCGTCGAGGAATTCGTGCCACCAGGCTGTCGTCGTTGGACTTATGCCCAACCATTGTTGTTAAACCACCATTTGATAGCTCTTGACAGGCCTCCTTTTGACCACCATCCTTTCGACCACCGTCACCCATCGATTATAGTTCTTTCAACTATTGTTGCCCTCCGATTGGGGTCCATTCAACCACTATCGTGCACTGCTACGGTCCACTCTAACCACCGTCACTCGTCGACTACAGTCCTTCCGACCACTGTCTCATGGAGACTATGGTCCACTTCGACCATTGTCACCTACTAACTACGGTCCACTTCGACCACCATCGCCCGTCTGCTACGGTCCTTTTGACCACCGGCGCACATCGACTACAATCAAATTTGCCATCGTTGCTCGTCGACTACAATCTTTTGGACCACCGTTGCAAGCTGACTACGGTCCTTTTGACCACCTATGTTCACTGACTACAGTCCAGTCTAACCACTTTCGCCCGCTGACTACGGTCCTTCCGACCACCATTGTCTGCCGACAACGATCCCTCCTAACTCTATCGCTCGACGATTACGATCTTACTGATCAAACAAACAGGCCAATACTCTCCAAAGAGTAGCTTTCATGTCATTTTCTGACTATGCATTGTGCTATATACAGTGTATATCTGCTACATTGAACCAATGTCCTCCTCCAAGGAATGACATCATTTGTAATCAACCACAAATACTAGTGGAATCATTTTAATTGAGTTAGACCTTGTGGATTTTTCCCTTTCTAGAGAATTTCACATAGAAAATTAAAGTTGAATTAATATTTATCACATTACTTGAAATAGGTTCCATTAGGGTATATTTGTTAAGCCCAACACCAAATGCATATGCATTGTCTAATAAGCTTTGATGCAAAACTAATTAGCCTCAGACTTTACTCACTAAAGAAATTACGTGGAACTTAAACTATAGTCTATAGGTGATTACCAATATATCTGCAATCCAAAATCCAACTCCACTTTAATGATAAGAGCACCCCACAAGCTTTTATTCATATAAAATACCTCTATTTTTGGTATCACCATATCGAATGGAATAATTCGAACAAGTTTTTGTTATTATCCATAATTCAAATCTCTTATAAAACTACAGAAAATTTTTTTATTTTTCGGTTGCCATTTCCACCGGAAAAGGTTCAAAATGGATCCGTCGGATATTAGTATTTCCGGCGACTTTTTGACAAAATTTTTGTTTAGTTAAAACATGTGTTTGAAAAGTGCTACTGGCATAAAAAAATCCAGTGGAAAATTTCGGGCGAAAATAATCGGTCGGTAATAGTTCGGCGGCATTTTCCGCCAAAAAAATTAAAAAAATAAAAATAAAAACACTCAAATCTTCCCTAAGCAAACAAGCCCGTGCATCCGCCCAATCTAAACAACCTAGCCAACCCGACCGCCCAACCCCAGCGGGCCCAGCCTAACCCCGCAAGCCCACTACGCCCTAGCACGCCACAGCCTGTCGACCCACCCGCTCGCGGGCTCACCAACTACGACTATAAAACCCTGCCATTTGACATATCCCTTGCCAAACCATTAGACCACATGCAAATCTGGTTAGTTTTTTTATTTAAATTATACCTTATAAAATATTAAAATTAATTATTATTTTAAAAGTAAAAGTTTTTTTTTTTTGAAAGATCAAAATAATTATTTTAATTTAACAATAAATTATTAAATTAGTTAATTTAATTTAAAAATATTTAATTTAAATCATTTAATTTGATAATAAGTTATTAAATTAGTTAACTTAATTTAACAAACTAAATAATTATAAATATTTGTTATAGTCATTTTTTAGAAAAATGATAATTTACATGACTTCCAGAAACACTGCTGGAAATTAGTTATTTTCCTGAAGTGATAGAATAAATATGATAAACAAAACATTTTATCAAATAATAATATTCATATATGATAGATCTTATCTTTAAATATTTAATTCAATAAAAATCGATTACAATAATATTATTTTATGGCACAATCTTCTAACAATTTGCTAATTTACCCAAGAACATTTTGCCATGCTTTTCTAGTAACCCCTTTTTTGCGAAGTGCACGAGTCAGAAATTTCATTGTAAGAGGATGGCCTTCACATTTTTCCAATATCTTAAGTCTTAGCTCCTCTTTTCCATTTGAGAAATATTTCCCACAAAGCATATCCCAGCTAGTCTCTACAGAAACTTTCTTCACTGGATGAATGTATGCAGCCTTTATATCTTTTGCAACATTTTCATATCTTGTATTAACTAAGTTCTTGAAATTCAAAATTTTTTCCATTTTCATATATCCGATCGAGTCTATCATTAAGTTCTTTGATTATATTTCTCGTATCATGAAAGAGAGTACCGTTGGTGAAGCAGGTGAAGGCAGATAAAACGTTGTAGCAAACCATAGTAGTTTTGGAAATATGATTTTGACTTTCAAGTATGGTTGTGCCCTCAATCTTACATATGTCAATGGCGTCTTCAGCATCATACATGACATCTTTGAGCTCTAAGAGCCATTTGTCAATGCATGGCTCAGCAAACTTCCTTTTTTCAGCATCTGCCAACAAATTTTGGAATCTCCTTATTTTTTGCAGCAGGGTTTGAACCTCGTTTTTCACACCGAGAATCATAATTGCCTCTTCCTCGACAACATTGGAGAGAATAACAGAGAAATTCTTTATAAAGGCCTCCAAAACCATTCCCATTTTGAGCTTTGATGAAGGAAAATTTTTCTATATTTGCTTTGTCGAAAATGTCTTGTGTTGACTCTCAAATTTGAAAGGTTTCTACTTTTTTTAGTTGTCATAAAATTTTGTGTACTATTTATAGATACAAAATAGTAAAGATAAAAGAAAGAGAATTATTACACGTAATAAGTCTCAACTTAATATATACCCTTAAAAGAAGGAAACAAAAGAAGACAAGTAATTAACATCCGCAATAAATGTCAATTTAATACATAAGTTGAAATGAAAGAAATAAAAGGAAAATAAATCAACACCTCTAATGAATTTCAATTAAATATATACACTAAAAAAAGGAAAATAAGGGAGTAATTAATTTATTTGATTTCTCAAATATGTGCTAGGCAAAATTTCTTAAAAAAACAACTTTAATTATATATTAATTAAAAAAACCATTAATAATATATTAACTAAAAAATTAATATTTTGTCTATTATTTTTAATAAATTATATTTTAAACTAATCTTTTTTTTTTTAATTTAGGCTTGCATTTATGACTGTTTATAGTTGTTTATTTTAATAAAAATGATTTAAATTATTTCTTCTAATAAAAAGGATTATGAAGGTTTATAAAAGTGTGCAAGTATATCTCAAACTCCAAATCATAGCTCTAAAAATTGTACCAAATCTATCGATTCAACAAGTTCAATCATAAATCGGTTATATGGCATCAATCTTTTTTTTTTCTTTTAAAGATTTGTTTGAGACACCTTTTGCCCACCATTTTTTTTGGTTACTTTCAAAAAAAAAAATATAAAAAGATTTCAAGAAAACTGCTACCAACAAAGCCTAAATTTGCTTTGAGAAATAAACTTGATGCGTCATCAAAAAATGATCTTCATCGGGCATAAATCTCGATGCAAAATCAAATGGAAAACTTCCGAAATTTAAATTGGGACCATCCGAACTTCAATTTCAGCAAACTTACAGTCAAACAGAACGTCTCAGAAATACGAACCCAACGACTCAAAATTTGACTCAATTCGAGCCCAAATGATTCCAAATCAATGACCTGAAATGTTGTTGGAAGGTTCAAACCACAATTTGGGTTACAAAACGGTTTTCAAACATGTATTGCTTATAATAGAATTGAGCGGCTCAACGAGACAAATCCAACGAGCCCAAGATCGCCAAATTCTGACATCATTAAGACCTTCAAATGTCTGACAAACAGTGCACGATCAAGAGATTCAATATTGGTCGTCCATCCAACCACTCTCCATTTGCCCTTGATCCTTCTCCTATTTACGTGCCATGCCACTCAAGAAATCTATAAATAGACCCCCTTCTTTCTCCTTTCAGAAAGGAGGGCTCCAAGCAAGAAGAGAAGAAGATAAAAGAATAAGAGAAGAGAAGGAAGAAGCTCCTCCTCGACCACCGCCTAACATCGTCAACCTCCGTCGGAGCACCACTTGAGCCCCTCACCTCCGATGAACCACCGTATGATGTCGTTGCACTGCCGAACCACGACTTGAGGCCCTCACCAATACCGGACTACCACCTGATGTTGTTTCTCTGCCAGACCGCCACTTGAGGCCCTCACCTCCGCCTGACATCGTTGCTCCGCCGGACCACCACTTGAGGCCCTGTGCTTCGCCAGGCCACCACCTGAGGCTTGGACTTTTACCGGACCACCGCCTGAGGCCTAGACTTCTACTAGACCACTAACCGAGGCCCCCAATTTCGTTGGACCACCACTTGAGGCACAGACTTCCGCTAGACCACCACTTAAGACCTCACCTCCACCGGACCACTATCTGACATCATTGCTCTGCTGGACCACCAGCTGAGGCCCTGAGCTCCATCGGACCACCACTTGAGGCCCTGGGTTGCAGAGAACAACAACCAGAGGCCCAGACTTCTCCCAGATCACCATGTGACTCCTGGATTTCTGTCAAACCACCACCTGAGGCTAGGGGTGTCAATTTCGGGTCACTGGTCGGGTTCGGGTCGAACCCGAAACTGACCCGGCACTATTCAGGTCAACCCGAACCTAACCCGTTTTTGAAAACGGGTCAGTTTTCCTGACCCAAATCCGACCTGCTTCGGGTCTAGGTCAAACCGACAAGACCCGAATGACCCATTTTCAACAAAAAAATTGCTAGTTTTTAGGTCAAAAATGGGTCTATCTCCTCTTTTTTGGGTAAAAAATGGGTCTATCTCCTCTTTTTCGGGTCAAAAATGGGTCAAAATCGGGTCAATCTCAAGTTGCCGGGTCAAAATCGGATTTTCATGTCAATTTTGGTTCAAAGGGTTAACCTGAACTCGACCCGATTTTTGGAATGGGTCAAAATGTTGTACTCGAACCCGACCCAGGTTCGGGTTTGACCCAAACCTGAAATTTTCGGGTCAGGTTTGAGTCGGGTTTGAGCCAGATTTTTGGGTCGTGTCAAATATTGGCACCCCTACCTGAGGCCTGAACTTCTGCCGGACCACCACCTCAGGCTCGAATTTCTGCTGGACCATCACCTGATGCCTGGAATTCTATTGAAGTATCACCCTACTAGTATGGTCTTTCGTACCCCTATCTCTTGCCAACTACAGTCCTTCCGACCTTCATTGCCTACTATGGTCCTTACAACCTCCATCACCTGACAAAGGTCTTTCTGACCCCGATCTCTTGCCAACTATGATCTTTCAAACCTCTGTCTCCTGCCGACTATAGTCCTTCTGACCTCCATCACCAAATAATGGTCTTTTTGACCTCTATTCTATCCACTATAGTTGTGCCGACCAAACAAACATGTCCATATTATAACTCCCACCATGTAATGCACTATATCTGATGTATATTTGTACCATCAAGCGAATGCCTTCTCCCAAGGAAGGGCCACATTTGTAATCGACTACAAATACTAGTGGATTCATTCAAACTGGGCCAAGCCCCGTGGGTTTTCTCCCTTTTCAAGGGCTTTCATGTAAAAACTTTGGTATCTCTTATGAATGCTACACCCTCTCTCTTATTTGTTTGTGTTCTAGATCTTCGTACAATGCTAAGAAATTAAAATATATATTTCTCTACCTTCACGAATATTCCAGGATACAACAGTTTGGCGTCGTCTGTGGGAACGTGGTTCTTGACTAGGGGGGGTAATTTTTGCTCCAACCTCAAAAGATCGCTTAATTCAACATCCTGATATTATCCATTGATGCATCAGTTTTATGAGAATCAGAACCAGACTGGGGGCAACCTTGACTCCAATTATGGTCAAGAAGATCCCTCCAATACTTTCAAAACTAAGAAGATATATCAGGAAACTCTCGGCAAAATGCAAGGATCCTTTCGATAAATATCAAACAATATATAGTCCTTATGTGAACTTCTACTTCTTGGGCAGGGTCTTAATCTTGTCCCTAAAACACAGTAACGATCTAAAGATAGACTATTCTTCACCTTTAATTAGGAATACACACGACATTCACCCCCTCCCAATCAAGGTAATATCGATCCTAGGGTGATTTGATTCTCTTCTACACATGTTAACATCATCGAGCAAAAGCTCTGAAATACAACCTCGGATAAGTCTTACATTTTTTATGGATTCTCTCAACCTCTTCCATACAACTTAATGACATTAAGCAAAGGCTTTGACATACAACCTCGGATAGGTCTTACATCCTTGGTGGATTCTCTCAACCTCTTTAATATATGTTAACATCATCGAGCAAAGGATCTTACATAAAATCTCATATAGGTCTTACATTCTTGGTGAATTCTCTCAATCTCTTCTACACAGGTTAATGTCATCGAGCAAAGGCTCTGATATACAACCTCAAATAGGTCTTACATCCTTGGTGGATTCTCTCAACCTCTTCCATATAGGTTAACGTCATCGAGCAAGCCCTTGACATACAAACTCAGATATGTCTTACATCCTTGGTGGATTCTCTTTACCTCTTCTATACAATTTAATGCCACCGAGCAAGGCTCTGACATACAACCTCGAATAGGTCATACATCCTTGGTTGATTCTCTTGACCTCTTTCATATAGATTAACGTCATCAAGCAAAGGCTTTGATATATAACCTCGGATAAGTCTTACATCCTTGGTGAATTCTCTCAACCTCTTTCACACAAGTTAACGCCATTGAGCAAGGCTCTGATATATAACCTCGGATAGGTCATACATCCTTGGGAGATTCTCTCAACTTCTTCCATATAGATTAATGTCATCAAGCAAAGGCTTTGACATACAAGTTTGGATAGGTCTTACATCCTTAGTGGATTCTCTCAATCTCTTTCTTACAGGTTAACGTCATCAAGCAAGGTACTGACATACAACCTCGGATAGCATCCTTGGTGGATTATCTTGACCTCTTCCATAAACGTTAATGTTATCGAGCAAAGGCTCTTACATACAACCTCGGATAGGTCATACATCCTTGGTTGATTCTCTTAACCTCTTTCATATAGGTTAACATCGTTAGAATATAATCGAACTTACATCGGTCTTCTACCTAACGTCATACTTTTGCCCAATACCGGACTCCTGCCCGTTGTTGAACTTTCATCAAGTTTTTGCTCATCGATGAACTTTCATCGATCTTCTACTCAATGCCTTACTTCTACTCGATGTCGGACTTATAGTTGAACATAACGCCTCAAAAATATGAACCCAACAACACCAAAGTTGACTCAATCCAAGCCCAAATGAGTTCAAATCAAGGATACGAAGCGCTAATGGAAGGTTTGAACCATAATTTGGGTTACCAAACATGATGTTCTTATAATCAAATCAAGCGACTTGATGTGACAAATTTAACGAGCCCAAGATCGTCGAATTCCAACATCATTAAGGCATACAAATGTCTAATATACGGTACACGATCAAGGGATTCAATATCGGCTGTCCATCCAACCACTCCCCATTTTTCCTTGATCATTCATTTATCGTAGGGTCATGCCACTTCAAAAATCTATAAATAGACCCCTCCTTTCTCTTGAAAGGAGGGCTCCAAGGAATAAGAGAAGAAGAGAAGAGAAGGAAGAAGCTCCTCCTCGACCACTGCCTCAGTTCCGCCGGACCACCGTCTGACGTCGTCGACCTCCTCCAGACCACCACTTGAGGCCCTCACCTTTGCCAGAGTACTGTCTGACGTCGTTGCTCTGCCGGACCATCGCTTGAGGCTCTCACCTCCGCCGGACCACCGCCTAACGTCGTTGCTCCGCCGAACCACCACTTGAGTCCCTGTGCTCCACCAGGCCATCACCTGAGGCTCGAACTTCTGCCAGACCACCGCCAGATGCCTGGAGTTCTATCAAAGTACCGCCTTACTACTATGGTCTTCCGGACCCCTGTCTCCTACCGACTACAGCCCTTCCGACCTCCGTTGCCTACTATGATCCTTCCGACCTCCATCGCCTGACAACAATCTTTCTGACCCCAATCTCTTGCCAACTACGATCTTTCAAACCTCTGTCTTCTACCGACTACGATCCTTCCAACCTCCATCCCTAGACAACGGTCTTTCCAACCTCTATTCTATCGACTATGGTCGGGCCGTCCAAACAAACATGTCTATATTATAACTCCCACCTTGTAATGCATTCTATATGATGTATATTTGTATCATCAAGCCAAGGCCTTCTCCCAAGGAAGGGCCACAATTGTAATCGACTGCAAATACTAGTTGATTCATTTAAATTAGGCCAGGCCCCGTGGTTTTTCCCCCTTTTCAGTGGTTTCCACGTAAAAACTTTGGCGTCTCTTATGAACATTACACCCTCTCTCATATCTACTTGTGTGATGTATCTTCATACAATGCTAAGACTTTAAACTATTTTTTTCTCTACCGCCGTGAATATTCCAGGACACAACAAAACTAATTATATTTCTTTGAAGGTACATATAAGTTTGATTGGACATTTAAGAAAAGATGACTTTACGTTGATTAATTAACATTTTTATTTGATTTAAAAAATTAAATATTTTTAAGTTCAAACAACTATATAAAAAAAATTAATTATAATAAATGTTGAACAATGTATATATAATAAATAAAATAGTTTAATAAATTAAGCATAAAATATTAAACAAAATTTATACTTAATAAATTAACTTTAATTTAATATATTTCAAATTTTAATAACCCCTAAATTCTTGTATAATAATCTTTTGCCAAAGAAGCATCATCCAACAATTCTAATATAGGCTCATCATTCTGTGTGAATTCGAATTTCAAGTAAACTTTTTTTTTTGTTAAAACCCACCGACGGGCCTACGCGTTAAAATTAGGGAAAAATTACAAGACCTTAAAGGGTCCTCTAGCTCACTACTGCTCAGAAGAGCTACAAACAAAATTAAAAAGAAACCTAGGAGCTGGAGGTCCCTACTAACAAAGTAACAAGAGAACCTAGTAACATTCTAAGATCCAAAAACTAAAGGAAAGAAAAAAAAAAAGACAGCAACAAGAAGCAACGAACCCTACACGATCCCTGCACAAAACGAGCGAGAGGCTCCAGAAACCTGCAAAACAGGCAGCAAGGAAATAAGAGAAAACAGACAAAAAAGAAATTGAAATAAGAAATATAAGCTGATAGAGAACAAACACACCCAATAAGAAACTCATTAGATATGCCGGGAATGAAAATAGATAAATAAAACTGCCTAAATAAGCCCAGAAATGCCAATAACCGAATGCTGGCCACAAAACACAACCCCCCAACCAAACAATCACCAGAAAACTGGAAGAGGAGAAACAGACATTGCCAGGCACAAAATTGCTAACAACCGATTCCTCAAAGCCAAAGAAACAGCAGCTGATGCCATAAGAGGTGAACAAATGAATCCAGAAAATAAATGTATTGACCGTGAAGCTCCACATCAAGATCCCAGCCACAAGTTAACCAGAAATACATCCAGAAACCCAGCAGATGCCAAATGAAGGTCAGAAAATAAAAGGCTCGTAACAGGGGAAACAACAAACCGAAATCCAAAAAACAGGAACCGAAAATAGCAGTGAAGCATTAGTTACTCCTCATATAAGGCAACCCCATACGGTCCAAATTAATAAGCCCTTTAATATTCTTTGGAATCGAGTTCTCATTAAAATGTAACAGTCCAGATTGCAACCCAACTTAGCTAAACCATCAGCAACCGCATTGCCTTCACGCATTATATGAGAAATAGAATTATTCATACGCGAAAGACCTAACTTAATCTCACGAAGCTTATAAAAATTATTCGGATTGTTTTTGGAAATACCATTAATATACTGGATTAAAAGCAAAGCATCAACTTCCACCCAAACGTTGTTAAAGCCAAGAGATAGACACAGCTGAATACCATATAGTAAACTATCTATTTCAGCATTGAAAGCATTGGTACCAGTAGATGGACCAGCATAAGCTACAACCATCTTACCATTATGATCACGGATAACACCACCACAACCGGCTTTCACAGTATTATAGGAACCATCCGTATTGAGTTTAAGAACCTCATTAGTAGGGCGCCTCCAGTAAATCAACTTCTCAGTTTTATTAATCGGTGGTGGTTGAGAATCAAACCAAAAGCAGTTGCAGCATAAGTTCATTGCTTGAAAGAACCCGCTTTAATTAAATTCACATTATACAATTACGTAATCTTGTTCTTGACTTTAGAAATGACATTCAAAGCATTCATACAAATATTGTTATGCGGAATCATTTCGACTCGCCCATAAATACCAACAGATAATAACAGGTAAAGTATTTCAAATGTGCCCTTTGATAGGAAGGAGCCAGTCCCTAAGGATTGTGTTAATCGAATCATAATAACCACCCGTCATGACATTAAAAATATTATCAAAATAAATCCAAACTTTAATAGCAATGGGACCGTTAATGAAGACATGGTTAATATTCTTGATATGATAACAACATTGACATTTGGATACAATAACCAAACCTTTTTTCCTAAGCAAAGAATCGACAGGTAAGTAGTTGAAAATAATTCTCCACATTAAGAAAGAATAAGTAAGAGGAATGTTAGCATGCCAAAAGAACTTATAAATATTGGTTTTAGGCAAAATTTGTCTAACTGAATTCCAAACCAGTTTAGTGTCAAATCTACCATCGATAGATTTGTTAAAAAGAATGCAATCTTCATTATCCCTCTGAATAGAAATCATGGAGATAAGTCTCAAAATAAAATCAGGAATCATATTAGCCAACAAATTAAAATTTCAGGTTTCACTAGTAAAAAATTCCTTAACTTTCAAATTGGAAGTAGAATGAGTATTTAAAAGGTTATCAATAGAAAAGTTACCCAGCCACTTATCTTGCCAGAAATAAATATTCCCCGCACCCAAACCCCACTGAATGAAATCTTCAGCCTCCCATTTGATATTGCACAATCTTTTCCAATTAACAGAATCACCAGGTTTGTAATGGAAAAGCAGTGGATGCTTGTGAACACAATACTTGGCTTTCATGAATTTAGCCCATAAACTTTTATTGGATCTGAAAGAAAACCAAAGTTTATGGCTAAAGATCTTGGTCATATCCGCAAACGTATGGAAGCCCAGACGGCCTTCATCCATATTCCCATCACAATTATTCCAAGAACACCAAATAATTGATCTATCACTACCTTTACAGCCCCAAAGAAACTTGTTAAAAATAATTTCAATTTTGTTACAGATATGCTTAGAAGGGCTTAAAGTATGCATAAGATAGATGGGAATGGAACTGAGCACATGTTTAATGAGAATCATTCTCCCCCCATAAGACAAAAAATTGTAAGCCCAAGACGACAATTTCTTATGAATATTCTTGAAGACATTATCAAAAAGATGAGACCTTTTCTTCCCTTTATAGAGAGGAACTCCAAGATAATTGATAGGGAGAGCGGTCACATTAACACCAAACCTCCTGCAAATGTTAGCATTACGAGATACAAAAATAGACTTAGCAGGAATAAAACAACACTTAGAAGGATTAAAGATTAAACCACTAGCTTGTTGGAAAGTGTTGAGGAAGTTAAAAAGAAATTTGAGCATTTTCATCGAGCCATTGGAAAATATAATAAAATCGTCCGCAAAGCTTAAATGGGTAATAGGCATACCCCCATTCGTTTTGTAATACAGCCTAGGATGACAAGTAAACAAATTATTAATACCACGAGAAAGAAATTCAACAGCAATGATAAAAAGAGCAGGAGATAAGGGGTCCCCTTGTCTGATACCATTGGAAGATTTGAAAAAACCATGATTCTTACCATTGATAATAACAGAAAAGTAACAGTTCTCAATACAATTCTTGATAAGATTTGTAAATTGCAAATTAAAACCAAATAGATGCAAGATTTTGTAAAGAAAAATCCAATTCAAGTTGTCATAAGCTTTAGAAATATCCATCTTAAAAATGGCATTACCACCAGAAATTTTCGCATTGAGATCATGAATCAGCTCTTGAGCAAGTAAGACGTTATCAAAAATAAATCTACCTTTAACAAACCCAGTTTGTTCTAAAGAAATAATATTAGGAAGTATAACAACAATCCTACCAACAATAAGTTTAGTAATAAGTTTATTAAAGAAGGTACATAAGCTAATGGGATGGAAATCTTTCCAATAGGTAGTGCCATTCTTTTTGGGAATTAAAACAATAGAGGTAGAAGTAAAAAATTTCGGCATAGGGTTACCTTCAAAAAAATCCCCCACAGCATTTATAATATCCTTTTTGATAATCGGCCAAATTTTTTGAAAAAACTTACTCGTGAAACCATCAGGACCGGCAACCGAATCAGTGTTCATTTCTTTTAGAATTTTAAAAATCTCATCTTCATTAGAAATGCTATTCAACACCATATTGTCATCATTAGTAATAATGAAAGACATAAAGTAAAAGTTCGTATTTAAATTAGGCACAAAATTATTATTAAAATTTTTCTCAAAAAAATAACACCAGAAGAAGTAATCAAATCAGATGTAGTGATCTCATCCCCATCCGGAGTAATAATTTTATGAATAATCCTACTGGTTCTATTATGGTTGGCAATGTTATGAAAATAGGAAGTATTCCTATCCCCCTCCACAAGAAACTTAGCAGAAGCTTTCTATTTCCAATAGGCTTCTTCTTTTTCCTGTAAACTAGACAAAGTAAGCTTGGCATTGTTAAGAATAGAAAGATTTGTATTACTAGTATCTTGCATATAAGTCTGTTCAGCTTTGTCAACCTCATTCTCAGCAAGTTTAATATTAATAAAAACATTTTTAAAGATACACTTATTCCACCATCTAAGAGGTTTCTTAAGCCTCTTAAGTTTGAGCCAAAGTCTATTCATACCATGCACATTGTCATCAGGATGCAAAGGAGAATCCCAATTGCACTTAACAATGTTCTCTAACCTGTCATCCAAAAGCCACATATTCTGAAAACGAAAAGGTTGAGAGGAAACCATATTATTATTAAAACATTAAGAAGCAGAGGAGAATGATCAGATAAAGTTCTAGAGAGATGCTCAATATGAGTGTTTTGAAAAGTGGAAATCCAATGGTCATTAAAAAGGATTCGATCCAACCTTTGCCACATGATGCCCCTGTTCCAAGTAAAACTACTACCGAAAAACCAATGTCGTGCAAGTTACACTTTAAAATCATGTCATTAAAGTCTTCCATAGCCATAAAATTAGGAGACTTTCCACCAAGTCTCTCAGAGCTATTGGTAATGCAATTAAAATCCCCACCAACCATCCAAGGAGCATTGATAGAAGAGCTAAAATCGGAAAGCAGATCCCAGAGGAATTTTCTACCCGCTCTAGTACAAGATGCATAGGCAAAAGAAGCAAAAATAGAACTTTGATTAATAGTAACATTAACATGTATAACTTGAGGGAAATCACTAATAATATCAAGAGTAATAAACCGTTTCCAGAAGATCCATATCTTATTAGTGCAATTAGCAAAAGCAAAATCAAAACCCAAAATTTTACAATTATAATCTAGTTTATCAACAGAAACAAAAGGTTCAAATAAAACAAGAAGCTGAATGTCGTTAATCCTACAAAGATTCTTAACACGATCCTTAGAATTGAGAGCACCCATCCCCCTAATATTCCAAAGAAGGACTTTAACCATTAATAACAATATTAGAAGTTCTAGTGGCCCTAGGGGTTTCAGGAGGAGCAACTTTTTTATTTTTACTTTTATTTTTACCTTTCTTTTTGGACTGGACAATGAAATCATCCTCCACCTTCTTCCCCTTATAATTCGGATTTGACACAGAAAAATCATTTAAATCACTTAAAGTATCCACGGGTAGAACAATTTCAAGAGAACCAATTTCCCCTTCTTCTATAACATCCACTTTCCCTTCCAAATCTTTTCCCTCTCTTTCCTTCTCATTAGAAACTTTTCCATGCTCTTGAGTAGTTTTATCTCCAATAAGACTATTTTTTAGAGGATTTCCTACCAAAGAAGAGGGTTTAAACTTTGAAGAGGAAAAATCCTCTTCACTTTTCTCATTAATCTCATCTTTCTCATTATCAGATGTTTCACTTTCTTGACTGTCTTCATCCTCTCTTTTCTCACCAGTAAAAGCCTCTATATTTTTGTTTCCATTATTGGCCTCTAAAGTATTAGATTCTGTGTCAGTATCCTTATTATAAGGTTTAGAAATGTGAAGGTTTAGTTCTTGCCCATCCAACATATCATTTTTCCCCTGCACGATTTTTCCTTTATCAACCAAATCTTCCTTAATAGATGTTTCCACCGTGTTTCTTTTTAGTTGAGGATGAGCAACAAAACAATCATGTAAAGCATGTCCATGTATCTTGCAATGCAAACAAAAATCAGGGACTTTTTCGAAGTCAACTTTTTGAAAATACCCAAATTTATCAGATCCAATCCATATTTCTTTTGGATGTTTTTTTGTAATATCGATTTCCACAAGAACCCTTGCAACAGATGGTCTTGACCGATTAGCAGTAGCCTGGTCAGTTTGCAACGGACGACCAAAAATAGAACCTAACGCATGAAGCACATGATTATTAAAAAAATGCAACCGTAAATTAGGGAAAGAAATCTATATAGGAACAATGGGTGATTCTTCTTTGACATCAAAGAAGGGAGTCCATTTAAGAAGTCTCATTTGGCAATTTAAAATATAGTAAGTTCTCCGTGAAAAAACACGACTATAATCCAAATCGTTCGATAGCTGTATAGAAACATGTCTAGCATCCAGAAGACCAATCGAGAAGTTACCGGAAAGCTTAAGTTTAGAAAAAAAATTTCGGATGGCATCTAGGTTCGGACGCCTCACAGAAAATTTACCAACCAAAGTAAATTGATACGGACTAGCAAGTTTTAAGATCGTTATTATTTCGGATGATATGTTGGATGGGCAAGAACATCCATAGGTTCGAACGCCTCATATAATTTTTATAATATGAATAATTTTTTTTTATTTTTCAATAATAATAATTCTCAAATTTATTTAATTAATTAATCTGTTGATTTTGTTATGTACTATAAAAACTAATTTTTTATCTTTTTATTAAAGATAGATGATCTAATATATTTGAAATATATAGATCCAAATTAATATTATTAATTTGATATATAATATATAAGAGAAAATTGTATATGCAAATAAAGTATAAATTAATAATAAGTTATATTAAATTTGTAAGTTTATATGTGGATTAAAATAATATGAAATGTAAATCAAATTTAAAGATTTTCTATAAGAGATTACCTGTGCATGAATTTTTTTTAAAGTCTCAAATTTAAATTATTATATAATTTTTATATCATTTAGATATTTAAATAATTATAATATTTATTATATCATTCGGTTCAATTTTGATCAAATCATTAAACCTTAAATCTCTCACTTTCAATTCTATATTTAATGATATCTTCTCTTGATTCCCCCTTGGCTGCTCTAGTGTTGCCGCCTATCAATGCTGTTGGAAACGTGCCTTTTGGCAATGTTCCAATTTCTTTTATTTCTAATGATACATTATTACCATATTTGGCATTAAAATTGAATGACACTTTTGCGACCACTCAAACTAGTTGGGCGACTTTTACTCCTCGGCTAGCTCAGGTGCTGGGGAGGAAATGGCTGAGACTCGGGATGGTTTTCGAGCTTTGTTTGGCGTGAATGTGGACAATATTGAAGATGACACATTTTTCGATGGTGTGTCTACAAGTTTAAAGTGAAAAATCAAAAAAGAAATCCAATAAGTAGTTATTGGGTAGTTGGGTTTGCTTTTCTTGGCTTGTGCTGCTTTTTTTTTTTAATGACATTAGGAGCCTCAGCGTGTGTTTTCTTGCAGTTGGTTTGGGTTTTTTCGGCTAGCTGTTTAATATGGGGTCGCTTGGATGGTAGGATTTCTAGGCGTCGAACAATGATGAGGCAATTTCATTGTTTGGTCTCCTGGATGACTTGAGCGTAGTTTGACAACCTTGGTGGATGTTTTGTTCGTTCTGGACTTCTTTTGCTATTGGGATTTATAAAAAGTTGGTAATGTGTGTGTGTGTGTGTGTGTATATATATATATCTTGATCGGATACGAATCTCGATACAAAAATGAGAGTGAGCAAGTAACTGCTTGATCACGTTTGCATATATATTAGTATTTTTTTTTTTCGCCCCCATTTTTTAATTAATTCTATTTTAAATTAATCAATTTTGAAATTTCGCCTTGCATTTAAGGTTGTATATTTGCATGTCACTCTTTAATCCAATATTTCTTAGATGGCGACAAAGCTTTTTAAACATACTGCATGTATGACTCATTAGTCAAAATTAAAAATAAAAAAAAAATACTTTAAGACAAAAATACTAAAAGAAACATAATAACAAATTAGTTTATCATGCAAACCAAACAGATAACTTCTATTTATTAAATTAGAAATAATAATGTATAAGACATATAATCTTTTAAATCATAATAAACATAGCACAATCTATTACGTGACTATGTCATATTAATATAAAAATTGACATCTTATCTTATATTAAAATAATATCAAAATATTTATGTTTAATTTTTAGCCAAAGAGATGTAAAGTTCTCAGGAATTAAAAACTCATGCCATGGATCATGAAAAAGCTCTAACAGAGAGTATAATAGCAAGAAGAAAAGATTGATGATACGACATATTCTTTTTCTATAGTTCCTATTACATACTATAGAGAATATATAATAAGAGACATGAAAAAGTTGGTTGTAAACTAGAGGTTTTGATCATGTTGCAAGCACATGAACAGCTCAGATTATATTTGCTGCAGAGATTGTTGAGCCGCAGGTATGAAATAGAGCAAAGTAGATTGTATTACTTTGTTAATGCTCATACATATTAACACCGCCCCTCAAGTTAATTAAGAATGAATCATGTATTGTTAACTTGGATCGCAGCTTCTTGAACCTAGTGAAAGAGGTTGTTTTTGTGAAGATATATGCCGGTTGATATTGCGATGCTATGTGATGGACGGTGACATGCTTAGCTTTAACAAAATCTTGTATGAAATGGTAATAAACCTCTATATGTATAGTTCTAACATGAAAGACTGAATTGTTGGCAAACGTAAGTGCTGAAATATTACAATAATAAATTGGAATAGGGATAGAAGGTTCAATTTTGAACTCAACAAGTAGTCGACATAGTCATGCACATGATGCACAAGAAAGAATAGTTAAGGCATGATATTCGGCCTCGATGGATGACCTATTACGCTCCCTCCTGAAGGAAAGAAATATCCACACACCTCTCCTCTCAAAACAAACCATCTCTATATGATTCCTTAATTAGCAACTTGGGATGTTAGAGGTTTGCATCGATGCATACTTGTTCATGATTTAAAAAAAAAAATTATTTCTAAAAAAGGATTGACGTCATTGCTTTCCAAGAAATTAAAATTATCTTTCACTCCTCTTTCAATCCTTTCATGATGGAAAGTTCAATCTATTTCACAATAAAATGGAACATAATAACTTTAATGTCGTACATGATAGCATACTATGAATCAAATTGGATTCTAAAAAGGTTTATTTCTTTATTCTTTTTGTTCAAACTCAATTTGTTAGTTTTTATCTTGAATACATATCCTCTATTATCAGACAATGAAATCAACTAAGGCCCAATTACATATGCTTGACTAGTTGAACATTTAAAACGGCCCATTTGCAAAACTCCTATCAAAATCCATGCCAGTCCGTCGTCTGCTGAAGCTGCTCGATCCGACATTGAGCTGCCCTTCGTCTCTCCCTCTCAACAGAACTCCTGCAACTCCACAACAGGGCCCGATCCAGTCCAGTGCCCGAACTTGCCGCCGAGCATCTCCTCCTTCACTGCACCCACCTCTTTCTCTACTCAAGGCCCCTCCGGCCTCCTTATTCTGTTTTCTTTGTTCGACTCCCTCACGTAATAGCTTATCTACAAACAAGTAAAGTTAGAAGATTCTCGCAAATGCAATCCACTTATATGTGGTAATCTTGCACATAAGCAAAGTTAATATAATTCAACATTGCATGATGGCTCGCCTACAAGAAGTGACGAGAAATCTATAGTGTACCACGATAACCACTTTACAAACTTACATAATCTGACATGCAATGAAAGTTGTATGTGACAAGCAATGAATGCTATGATATCCCTCCAATTAATACCAGCTGGCTTTCATTTGCATTTGCAGCCTCCTATGAATGTGAAGCCAGTATACAATGAATGTAGCAACATACCAAATAAATACTAACATGATGAAATTAACAGTGAATATAGCTGAGCTAGCAGTCAACATCAACACTCGAATTAACACACTAAGTCACCCACGAACAATAACAATAGACATGGTGCAATTGTAGTGATTTTCCTACAAGCATATCTAAAAAGCGATCGCGGTGAACGTACAAATAAGACATAAAACATGGCCACTAGTTGTATTAATGAAATCAACATTGTGAAATAACCCCTTTATGGGTGATAACAAGCAATATGTAGCCAGCGTGACAAAGCTTCTACAAACATGAACAAGAAGATTACAGTTAGCACGACATATCGCCTATCGTTATAAGCAACAAATTCATGATGAATATGAGCTTCTACGAGTCACCGTAGGAAGCTCGTCATGTGTATAGCAGCACACTTATAAGTAGCAGCTGAAGACCTGTTGTATACATAATATACCATCCACTAGCAAAGACACAAGACCTTCATCAAATGTTGACACCTACGAGTCATTGTAGAAGACTCGTCATGCATATGACATACTATCCACCAACAAATATAAAAAAGACCGTGATAATTGTAAATATCTACAAGCCATTGTATGAGATTCGTTAGTCCACGACAATCTATTTGCATGAAGCAGCAAATGATATGTAGCAAAATGCTACAATTCACCTGTGAACAGAGCTAGGGAATTCGTAGTAAAAGTTGATGACCGCTGATAAACTTAGGAAACACATTTACGGTACCAGGCTATCACACCATATAAATCAACTTACTTGCAAGTGACCTGTATGAGGTCCGTAACGCATCGCACGGCTCATTTACAGAATGAAGTATATTCCGGCATGTTGAATGCTGAGCAAATTAGCAACTTGCAGAAGATAATAGAAACTAAACTTCATTGTCGATGCATGTAAATGATGAATCACAACATATTATTAAATAATGCCATTGGATCTGCAGCATGCATATAAGCGGACAAAAGACGTATACAGATTCTCAAATGAAACTCAATGTATTTCTCAATGACATTTACTTGCATAGCTGATCATTATAAAAAATATCCCCCCCTCTTGAATTGAAATGTGTATCAACACATTCATAGCATGCATACATTAGTAATATACAAGGGCATAATGCAAGTACACCATTTAATATACAAAATGCACTATGTTATGGCACTGCGTCATAATAACCTGCAAAATGTATTATGTTATACACAATGTATATTTGCTACATTTAACTAATGTCCTCCTCCAAGGAAGGTCATCATTCGTAATCAATCATCAATACTAGTAAAATCATTTCAACTAGACAAAGCCCTGTGATTTTTTGTCGTTTCATGATTTTTCACATAAAAATCTATTATCTCATCTGAACACTACACACTACTCTTTTATCTATATGCAAGATGGATCGTGTATAAAGCTAATACACTAAACTGTATATTTCTTTATCACCATGAATATTTCATGATGTAACAATATTAATAAAAATTTAAAGAAATTTTCTAAAAACCATTGTTGGTAAATCTTTTTAAGATAAATTTAAATTGTTGAAATACTCACTTGTAAAATTTTATATTTTTCTTGTATGCTATATCTAATTTAAATCACAATTGCTCTATTGACAACATGATTGCCTTGAAGGCACAAATATTTACCTATTTATATGAACAAATTTCATGTTAATAAAACCATTAAAAAATTAGTAATATTTTTTTATAAATTTATTTATTTATTTATTCTTAAATTAAAATTAAAATTGAATTTATAATTTTTTTATAATAATGGCATTTGGAAGATAGTATTACTAATACACAATAATATTTAATATTTTAACAACACTATCTTTGAATCATTAAATTAGTTAATTTATTTTAAATAATTTCATTTGACAATAAGTTATTAAATTATAAAATTTAATTTAACAAAATAAATAATTATAAATATTTGTTATAGTCATTTTTTAGATAAAAACTAATTTCCATTGCCTTCTGAAAGCCAAGCAAAAAAATTTGCTGGAATTTGTGTCAAATTTATTTATTTCAAAAATACTGCCATAAATTAATTGTTTTTCTATAGTAATTGAATAAATATGATAAACAAAATATTTTATCAAATAATAATATCCATACATGCTAGATCTTATCTTTAAATATTTAATTCAATAAAAACCGATTACAATAATTTTATTTTATAGCAAACTCTTCTAACAAGTTGCTAATTGACCGAAAAACATTTTCCCATGATTTCCTAGTAAAATCTTTTTTAGAAGTACACGAGCCAAAAATTTGATTGTAAGAGGATGGTCTTCACATTTTTTCAATATCATAAATCCTAACTCCTTCAACTCATATGCTTGCTCCTCTTTTCCATTTGAGAAAAGTCGCCTACAAAGCATATCCCAGCTAGTCTCTACAGAAAGTTTCTTCACATCTTTTGCAACATTTTCATATCTTGTCTTAACTTAGTTCTTGAAATTTAAATTTTTTTCCATTTTCATATATCCGATCGAGTCTATCATTAAGTTCTTTGATTCTACTTATCGAATCATGACATAGAGTACCGTTGGCGAAGCAGGTGAAGGCAGATAAAAAGTTGCAGCAAACCGTAGTTGTTTTGGAATTATGATTTTGATTTTCAAGTAGCTTTGCGCCCTCAATCTTACATAAGTCAATGACGTCTTCAGCATCATACATGACATCTTTGAGTTCAAAGAGCCATTTTTCAATGCATGGCTCAGTAAACTTCCTTTTTTCAGCATCCGCCAACAAACTTTGGAATCTCTTTATTTTTTGCAGCAGGGTTTGAATCTCGTTATTCACACCGAGAATCATAATTTCCTCTTCCTCGACAGCATCGGCGAGAATAACAGAAAAATTATTTATAAAGTTCTCCAAAACCATTCCCATTTTGAGCTTTGATGATGAAGGAAAAATGCTCTATATTTGCTTTGTAGAAAATGTCTTGCGTTCACTCTCAAAAGTGAAAGGTTTCTACTTCTTGTACTTGTTATAAAATTTTGTATATTATTTATAGATACAAAATAGTGAAGAGAAAAGAAAGTGAATTATTACACGTAATAAGTGCCAATTTAATACATACCCTTTAACATTAACAATAAATATTAATTTAATACATAACCAGAAATGAAGGAAATAAATGGAAAATAAATTAACACCTGTAATGAATGTAAAATAAATATATGCACTAAAAAAAGAAATAGAAAGTAAGGAAGTAATTAATTTATTTGATTTTTTGAAAATGTTCTAGGCAAAATTTCTGAAAGAAAACAACCTTAATCATAAATTAATTTTAAAAACAACTTTAATAATATATTAACTAAAAATTAATATTTTCCTATTATTTTTAATTAATTATATTTTAAATTAATCTTTTTTTTTTAATTTAGCCTTGCATTTATCACTATTGAATAGTTGTTTCTTTTAATAAAAATGATTAAAATTGTTTCTTCTAATAAAAGTATTATGAAAGGATATAAATTTGCGCACGTATATCTCAAACACGAAATCATAGCTTTAAAAATTTGATCGAACCTAGGGGTTCAAACGGGTCAACCCTAACCCGACTCGGATATGTAAATGGGTCGAAAAGTCTGACCCGAACCCGACCCTTTGGGTTGCCGGGTTGACCCGACCCGACCCGGATTTAGGTTCTGCCAGCGCGAGAAAGTCGAAACGGGGGCGGACAGACGGCGGTCGAGGTGGCGGAAGCGGGGCAACGAGCGCAGGGCAGCGGGCGCGCGGAATAGCGGGCGCCGGGCATTGGGCGCGCATGACAGTGGGCGCGGGGCAGCAGGCAGCAGGCGCGTGGGCGCAGGGCAATGGGCAGCGGGCGGGAATCCAAATTTTTTAAATTAAATGGGTTTTCGGGTTGACCCGGCAACCCGCCGAGTCAACCTGAACCAGACCTGTTTTTTCAATGGGGTCGAATACAGGAACCCGAACCTGACCCATTTTGAAATCGGGTCGGATCCAACCCAGATTTTTCGGGTCAGATTTTCGTGTCGTGTCAAATATATTCGACAAGTTCAATCATAAATCAGTAATATGGCATCATTTTTTTTTCTTTTTAAGGCTTTGTTTGAGAGACCTTTTGGCCTTCATTTTTTTTTTTTTGCTACTTTCAAAAAAAAATTCCAAAAAATTTCAAGAAAACTGCCTCCAACAAAGTCTAAATTTGCTTTGAGAAATAAACTAATTATATTTCTTTGAAGGTATAAGTTTGATTGGACAGTTACAAAAGATGACGGATTAATTAATATTTTCATTTGATTTAAAAAAATAAATATTTTTAAGTTCAAACAATTATATCAAAAAAATTAATTATAACAATGCTCATGTATATCTCAAGCTCCAAATTATAAGTTTAAAAATCAGATTGGTCAATTCCACCGGCTTAATCGTGACCCAGTCATATGACCCATCAAATCTATTTCAAAAATCATCTACAAATAAATCAAATTGAAACGATTAGAACCGTTGGTCGAATTAGGTTCTAGTTTATTTGAACAATTTATATATACTAAATAAATCAGTTTAATAAATTTAGAATAAAATATCAAACAAAATTTATACTTAATAATTTAATTTTAATTTAATATTTTTCAAATTTTAATAACCCCTAAATTCTTTTATAATAATCTTTTGTCAAAGAAGCATCATCCAACTATTCTGATATAGGCTCACCATTTTATGTGAGTCCAAATCACAAGTAAACTTAAAAATAAAAATGCCAAAAAAAAAGTTATCAAATATAATGTGGGACTAAATAACTAAGTTGAATTATTAATTAAATTACTTTTTTTAATATGAATAACATTTATTTTTTCATTAATAATAATTCTTAATTTAATCTAATTAATTAATCTGTTGAGTTTGTTATGCACTATAAAAATTAATTTTTGTATCTATTGATTAAAGATAGATGATCTAATGTAATTGATATGTATAGATCCAAATTTATATTATTAATTTGATATATAATATATATGAGCAAATTGTATATACAAATAAAGTATAAATTAATAATAAGTTATATTAAATTTGTAAGTTTATATGTGAATTAAAATAATATGAAATGTAAATCAAATTTAAAGATTTTCTATAAGAGATTACCTGTGCATGAATTTTTTTTAAGTTTCAAATTTAAATTATTATATAATTGTTATATCATTTAGATATTTAAATAATTTTAATATTTATTATACCATTCGGTTCAATTTTGATCAAATCATTAAACCTTAAATATCTCACTTTCAATTCTATATTTAATGATCGCTTCTCTTGATTCCCCCTTGGCTGCTCTAGTGTTGCCGCCTATCAACGCTGTTAGAAACATGCCTTATATCAATGTTCCAATTTCTTTTATTTCTGATGATGCATTATTAGCACATTTGACATTAAAATTGAAGGACACTTTTGTTGATCACTCAGACTAGTTGGGTGACTTTTACTCCTCAGCTAGCTCAAGTGCTGGGGGGATATGTCTGAAACGCGGGATGACTTTCAAGCTTTATTTGGCATGAACGTGGACAATATTGAAGATGACGCATTTTCCAATGGTGTGTCTAAATGTTCAAGGCGAAAAATCAAAAAAGAAATCCAAGAAGTAGTTCTTGGGTAGTTAGGTTTGCATTTCCGGGCCTGTGTTAATTTTGTGTTTTTTTTTTTTTTTTGTTGGATTGCTATTTTATGACTTTGCATGGGAGCCTGTGCGTGCAATTTCTTGCTGCTTGTTTGGATTTTTTTGGGTAGATGTTTAATGTGGCGTCACTTGGATGGTCGGGTTTGTAGGCGTCGAATAATGATGAGGCAGTTTCATTGTTTGGCCTCCTGGCTGGCCTGGGCTCAGTTTGACAACCTTGGTGGATGTTCTTTTCGTTGACCATCATTTGCTATTGGGACTTCGTGCTGCTTGATTTTTTGCTTCCATTGGATGGTCCTTGCCAGGAAATTGGGTGGCGCTCCTAAGTCAGGCTGGCTTCATGTCCTTCTTATTTCTATTTATATTTTTTAGAATTGTTGCTTTTCCATGCTTTCCTTGTAATTTATCGTTTTTTTCCTCGTTGACCTCTTTTGGGCCTTTCTCTGTATTTTTTCTTTTCTGTTAATGAATTAAATCTTTTGCTAAGAAAAAAAAAAACGTCTTATTTTCAACCTTCTGATCAAAACTCTTTTGTTAAACTCCCTATCAATATGTAAAATAGGTAGCACATATAAAACTCTTTTGTTAAACTCATTGTTTTGAAAACCGGACCGGACCGGCTGGTTCGACCGGTTCAACCGTGAACCGGTCTTACAGCCGGTTCGGTCCTATCTAAGAACCGGCCTAACAACGAACCGGCCAAAACCAGCTTGAACAGCCCGACCGTTGAACCGGACGGTTCAACTAATAATATATTTAAATATTTTATTTTTATATAAAATGTTTAATTAATATTAAATTAATTTAAATATCATATAACTTATTTAATAATATGTTCAAAAATTTTATTATATTATATAGTAAATAAAATAAATTAAATATAAATAACTATGCTCACATGATGCCATAATACCATGAAAGCTCTTAAAGCACAAGTACAAGGAAAGGTATATAAACAACACAACTTAGAATTCCTAAGTGATGTGGGACTAAAGAACTAGTTGTTTTTTGTTTCAACATTCAACAATGTGCATTAGATTTGTTTGAATGAGAACTTGTTGGAAATTTTTTTTGTAGAATATTCAAATAAAAAATAATCATAATAAATTTTAAACTTCTTAAATTTATTATTAATTATATTTTTATAATTATTTAAATAAAAATAGTTATTTATCATTTTTAAAGTTCTAAAACATTTTCTAAATGCGAAATTAAATGATAGAAAAATAAAAATCTTAAAAAATAATATTGTATGACTTTATAAATATAGTTTTATAATGTAAAATTTATATATAATTTATATATGTAAATTATGCATAAATATATAACATAAATCAATCATTTATATCAAATAAATATATTTATATATAAACTAAATTTTTATTAAATATAAATTAAAATAAAAAATTGAATATATTTATATTTAAATTTAAAATTAGTAATTATTTATATTTAAATATATAGCATACATACAATAATTATTTATATTTAGTTTTAAAATTATGTAATATATTATATATGTATGAATTTAAATTTATTTTTTAGTCTAAAAATTCTTAGAATTATAAAAATTTTATGAATAAATTGTCATTATTATTATGTTAATTTTATTACTTTTAATTTATATTATTATTTATTACGTCATCCGGTTCGACCCCGGTTCGACGACGGTCGAACCATGAACCTCTCATTCTTCCGGTTCGTTGTCCGGATCCAGTTTTCACAACCTTGAGTTAAACTACTACTAAGACATATAAATACTAAATAAACCAAACAAGTAAATAAAACTAGTGCTTAAAATTTTGCTTATGGGATGATGATCCATAATAAATTAGTTTATCATGAAAACCCAATATAGATCATTTCTATTTATTAAAATAAAAATAATAAGGCATAATACATATAATATTTAAATAATAGAAAACATAGCAAAACCTATTATGCCATATTTATATAAAAAATTGGCAACATATCTTATATTAAAATAATATCATATAGCATGAATGATAAAAAAAATGCCATGTTAATATTTCAATGAATTGTAGTATAATGGTACCCATAATGCATAATGCATCACCTCTAGCAACTGTATCACATTGATCAATCACAAGAGTTATGATAAAAGAGAAAAAATACAGTCTGTTTTAGGAAAAAAAATATTATTGGCATAAAATCATGATTTTATAAAATCATGATTTTATTGACACATTTTACATATATTTTAATTAAAAACTACTTTAATTTCATACATGATATATGAATGCCTTGTCATTAGTCTTTATTAATTATCTGATAAAAATTTAACATGATGTAAATACCATATATAGCCATGATAATTAGGATTAATTGGAATGTAATTACAAAATATTTTAAAATTCAAATGAGAATACTCTTTTTTCTTCCAAATTTAACTTGGTGGCAAATATGTATCTTTATTGTTATAAGATTGAGAGTGATAAACATCAATAACTTGGTGCAAATATGTATCTTGTTACCATGTAAATAATGTACTTATTTAGCTTATGTTATTCTATCATGCCTTTTTAAAATTATATATACACTTTATCAGTAACATATCCATGTGGAACCACATCATAAGTATTCACATACATTTAGACCTGACTTATCAATCATTTATAAAATATATTTTAAACATTATGGCCTATTGAGATACCTTAAATAAGAGAAAGATTCTAATAGATTTCAATGACACTGATAGTCATTTTATGGACTAATTGACAAGGATAGTAATTATATCAAGAAGTTGGTAATGTTTATATATATGTCATCAAAAAGCTGTCTTGATCGGGCATGAATCTCTATGTAAATATAAGAGTGAGGCTTCAAAAATTAAGATTAGGAGCTTCAAAAATTAAGATTGGGACCATTTGATCTCTAATTTCAGTAAGTTTATAATCAAATGGAACATCTCAAGAAAAAACGAACCTAACAATATAAAATTTAATTTAATCCGAGCCCCAAATGAGCCCAAGTCACAGGTCTAAAATCCATATAATGCTCTCTATATAATGAACATTTGCTACATCAAGCCGAGACCTTCCTCCAAAACAAAGTACCCTCATTTGTAATTAACTACTAACACTAGTGGATTCATTCAAATTGGTTAAGGCCCTGTGATTTTTCTCTTTTCAAGGATTCCCACGTATGAACTCTGGTGTCTTTCATGAATATTGAACTCCTACTCATTCACTTGTTAGTGTGCTGAATCTTTGTATATAACTAGGACGCTAAACTTTATATTTCTTTAATGCAGTGAATATATATATATATATATATATATATATATATATATATATATATATATATATATATATATATATATATATATATATATATATATAATTAAGGTAAGAACACCTATTTACTTTTTAGTATGATTGTTTTTTGGATTTATGAAATCCATTAATTAAAATACATAAATTAAAAATATGATATAAGAAAAAATAAATTGAGATGCCATCAATATTAATTTTCTTAAAAATAATTATTCAAAGGAGTGGATTCCATTTCAATTTAATAGCATTTGTAGTTATTTGTTTTATTGTGTTTCTAGGATACAGTTATATATTGAGTTTTATGTCTTTTAAAAATATTTGCATGTCAAGAAATCATATGTTAGAAATAGGAGTTTATTAATAACTCAAGAATAAGACTATTTTATATATATATCATTTTAAGATGAATCCTTAATGTTGATAGACCATCTAAATAATATTTAATTATAGATTATAGCTATAATTAATAGTTATGGATTGATTTCTATTATCATTCATAATTCAAGCTTCTTGTACATAATTATATTGTAATTGCAGTAACATAAATACTCGTAGAATAAATATGATAACAAAATATTACATCAAATAATAATATACATTCATGCTAAATCTCATCTTTAAAAATTTCATTTAATAGAAATAGATTACAATAATATTATTTTATGGGTCACTCTCTAGTAGGCTGCTAATTGACCATGTGTCATCCAGAAGAACATCTTTCCATTCTTCCCAAGTAAATATTTTTTTGAGGACACGAGCCATTGATTTTATTGCAAGAGGATGGCCTCTACACCTTTCTAATATCTTAACTCCTAGCTCCTTCAATGACCCATATGCTTGCTCTTTTTCTTTATCTAAGAACCTACAAAGCATATTCCAACTGGACTCTATGGAAAGTTTCTTTCACTTGATGAGTATATGCAACCTCCATATCATTTGCAACTTTTTTCATATCTTGTTGTGACTAGGACTCTAACACTTATCTTAGCATGGTGCAATGGAACTTTAAGCAAATCATTCCACACATCTGCCCTCCTCACATCTTCTAAAACAAGAAAAAATCTCTGATTAGAAGTAAAACAATTACTAAGAATGGTTTGCAGCTCTGATTTGTTTTTAGTATTCCCATAGTTCCCCTTAGCTGCACTTATTATTAGCTTCAACAAGTTAATTTCTGAGTAAGTTTGGGTAACATAAGCCCATGCCTTTACATTGAAATAGTTCTCGATTTCATGGTGGTTGAAAACTTTCTGAGCTAGTGTTGTCTTCCCTATACCCTTCATGCCGGTTATTGCAAAAACACGACATTTTTCTTCAACCTTCTCAGAAATCAAAAGATTAGCCAACTCATTTGCAGCAACATCAACCTCTCTTCCAACAACTACTGGATCATTAATTGAGGAAGAAGTTTGAGGTTTATTATTGGGAAAAGGAAAACACCCTCTTTTCAGCATCTTTCAACAAACTGCAAATATCTGAATCCACTATAATAGTTTTTTAAGCTCGTTCTTCACACCAAAACCAATAATACCTCTTCCTAAACCAAAAAAAAAAAAGCAAGTCTGTAGGAGAGAGAAAAAGGCTAAAATGTGATATAGAGAACAATAATTTGAAAGAGAAGAATTATTCTTCTTGACTTTGAATTAGAAGCTTTGTACAATATTTATAGATATAAAATAGTCAATAAAAAAGAAAGTGAATTAATACCTATAATGAATTTCAATTTAATTAATAAATTAAAAGAAAGGAAAAAAAGTAGTGAATTAACACCCAAAATAAATATGAAGTTAATACAAAGATGGAAGGAAAGATAAAAAAAGAAAGAGAATTAACACCCATAATAAATGTCAATATAATATATAGTCTAAAAAAATGAAACTAAAAATAAGAAAATAATTATTTCTCCATTAATTGCTTGAAAATTTTATTAAAAAATAACTTTAATAATGTACTAATCAAAAATAGGAGGAAAAAAACCAAATAAAAAAAAAAAAGGTCCATCTCTCACGTGATGATTTTACATCCTTGCCACATAGCAGAAATCACTAGCGCTAGTTGGACTTTATCCTCTTTTTTTTTTGTTGAGGATCAATTATGTTTCTTTGGAGCAATAAGTTTGATCGGGCTGTCATAGAAGATGACTTTGCATTTAATAATTAAAAAATTTTATTTGATTTAAAAATTTAAAAATTGTAAGTTCAAAAAATTCTATTTAAACTATTAAAGTATTTGTTGCGTCCAGGAGTATTCGCGGCGGTAGAGAAATATAAAGTTTATCGTCTTAGCGTTGTACTAAAATCTGGCACGCAATCAGATAAGGAGAGAGGGTCTAGCATTTATGAGACACCAAGATTTTTACGTGGAAAACCCCTGTAAAAGGGGGAAAAATCACGGGGCCTAGCCCAGTTTGAACGAATACACTAGTATTCGCAGTCGATTACAAATGAGGCCCTTCCTTGGGAGAAGGCCTTAGCTTGATGTACATCTTATGGAGTACATTACATGATGTAAATACAAAGAGCTACTATCGACGTATTCTCTTTGTTAGAAGGACTGCAGTCGGCAGGCGACGTAGGTCAGGAGGACCGTAGTCAGCTGGCGACGGAGGACTGTAGTCGGCGGGCGACGTAAGTCAGGAGGACCGTAGTCGGCGGGCGACGAAGGTCGGAAAGATTGTAGTTGGCGGGCGACATAAGTCAGGAGAACCGTATTCAACGGGCGACGGATGTCGGAAAGACTGTAGTCGGCGGGCGACGTAAGTCAGGAGGACCGTAGTCGGCTGGCGATGGAGGTCGGAAGGACTGCAGTCTGACGACGAAGATCAGTAGGACAGCGTCAGGTAGAAGTCCATCAATGGAAAGAAATGCATCTTCGCATAGACGTCCAACGAAGTCCGATAACCGGTAGAAGTCCGACGTTGGGTAGAAACTTGGCGAATAGTGAAGGTCCGACGTCGGGTAGAAGTCCGACGTCATTGGTGGTAGAGGAGAACTCCAGCTTCACTTGGGCGGAGTTTCGGCGTCAAGAGGGAACTCTGTTGTTAATTGGGAAGGATTTCAGCATCACGTGGAAGTTGTGCAGAATTCCTGCGTTTCCTGAAAATCCGACAGAGTTCTGGCGTCTTCAAGCGGCAGGAAGAGCTCCGGCGGTGGTCGAGGAGGTGGGGAATCTCCTTTTCCCCTTTCTCCTCTTCTTCTTCTCTCTCTTTACTTGAGTGCCCTTGGTGTAGAATGAGGGCTCTATTTATAATTTTTCTGGAGTGGCATAGCCCGTAAATATGCGTGAGATCAAGGGCGAATTGGGAGTGTTTTGAATGGACGGCCGATATTGAATCCTTTGATCATGCACCGTTTGTTGGGCATTTGAAGGCCTTAATCATGTCGGAATTCGGCGATCTTGGACTCGTTGGATTCGTCTCGTCGAGCCGTTCGATTCGAGTATAAGCTCGTCAAAATCGGAGACCGTTTGGTAACTCAAATTGCGGTTTGAACCTTCCAACAGCGCTTTGAACCCTTGATTCGGACTCATTTGGGCTCGGATTGGGTTGATCTTGGTGTCCTTGGGTTCGTATTTCCGAGATGCTCAGTTTGATTGTAAGCTCGCTGAAATCGGAGTTCATATGCTCCCGAAATTAGTTTTTGAAGTTTCAAACTAGTTTTTGCCTCGAGATTCGTGCCCGATCAAGATGATTTTGTGATGCCGTATCAGTATTTATAAAAATCTTAGAGATATTTTAAACAAAAAAAAAGCAATAAAAAAAATTTTTAAAAAAATTATAAGACAATTTTGTTTCAAATGTTTTATTATAAAAAATAAAAGAAGTACAATATTGTCATGTGAAAGTTAAATTATCTATTTAGCAAGAAGCAAGTCGCTCTCCATGTGACGACTTGATCGCTTTTGCATAATAATATTTTTCGCCACCATTTTTTAATTAATTCTTTTTGAAATTAATCCAATTTTAAAATTAATATTGCATTTACGGTTGCACTATACTCAACACATAAGAGATACATATAGGAATAACATATCATTTAACTTGGAAAAAAAAATTCTAGGGACATTAGAGTGACACCCTATTTATCATAGGAGAGATACATGATGACATAGGGCAAGTAATATTATTAACACAAAGGCCCAAATTGTGTAGTTATTTCAACTCACTAACTATTTGAATATTATTCAATGGTTGCCTTTCCTATTGTTGATTTTGCCCCCAGTGAAATGAGCCTCATCTTGAGTAGGTGAAGTTCAAATGAACTATCAATGGTAGCATTGTTAAATAAGTCTCTCAATTTTATTTTTGAGTGGCTTATAGGATTCACTGGTGTGCCCACGACTACGATGGAAATGATAGTATTGATCCTGATTTTTTGTATTCGACTTCAAAGGATTATGCCACTTATTATTTTCTTGATCTCGAATGGCTATCAGTATGTTGGTTCGAGATGCGTTGAGAGGTGTATACTATTATTCTTGTCGAAACTCGTGTCGTGGCAATGGAAATCTAGGAAGCATGTTATTCTTCCCTTGTTTCTTTTACTGCGAGAATGGGTTATCCATTTTAAGATCATTTTTGTGCTTTTTGAAAGGTTGCTCGAATTGCTTCCTATGAGCATTGATGGCTTTATCTACTGATATTTGTGCCTCCATATGATAGATCGGTCGGCATACGAATGAATATGAGGATGACAATATACTGTTGGGCTACATCATCAGGTATGTCCAGTGGAATATGAGGTTGTCAACCTGCTTGTGAAGGATGAGTAGAGCCTATTGTGTCAAAAAACTCATTATCTTGATGTGTCGGAGGACGAAACCTTGGTGGAAGAAGGGGAATCTCAACATAAAGATATTCGGTTTGAACATCTTTGAGCCTTAGTGGATCCCAAGGGATAAGAATATCATCTTGTGGTGCAAGTGCCGGACCTCGAGTCTCTCGCAGGAGTTAAAGGATCTTATTCTAAGATTCCTCCATCTTCGTGATGCAGCCTTCCAGGGAAGGTTTTTGAAGTTCCTTCTCCACAGCAATTTACCCCTCAGGATTAAAAGCAGTGGATAGTTGGCGTTCATGATTCATAGATTGATTCCTAGATTGGTGTGAGTTAGAGCGAGAGGCTCCCAATATGCGATTGATAGGCCTATTGGTCATCGAAGTGGTGCTTAGGATAGTAGGATTGAGGTTCTCATATAGACGGTGTTAAACTACTATGGGCTAGAATATATGTGGTGATAGAACGATAATATTATGACTTAGCATTGTACGGATATCTAACTCACACATAGAGAACACAAGATTTTTTATGTGGAAAACTATGGAAAGGGAAAAAACCATGGGGCATAGCCCAATATGAAATGATTCCACTAATGTTTGGATATATTACAATTGATTGACTCGTCTTTGAAGGTGATCAGATTACAAATGTCAACTAAAAGGTTAAAATTTAGTAACAAATGGGGATGAAGGTCTAGCATAACTTGGTAGTCTTGAAGAAGTCTGGCGTAACTTGTAAATTTGCGCGTTAATTGGTAGTATGGCAAAATTTTGGGGTCATTTGGTGGTCCGAAAGAACTTTGAGCATCAAGTGGGGGTCTTCCAGAACTACGGGTGTCAAATGGTGGTCCGGTAGAACTCCGAGCATCAGATGGTGGTCCGGCAGAATTCCAGGCGTCATGTGGTGGTCCGACAGAACTTTGGACGTCAGGTTGTGGACCGGCAGAACTCCGGGTGTTATGTGGTTGATCGACAAAACTCCAAGCATCAGGTGGTGGTCTAACAAAACTCTGGGTGTCAGGTGATGGTTCAGGAGAACTCCGGGCACCAGATGGTGCGATAGAACTCCGGGCGTCAAGTGGTGGTCTAGCAGAACTCCGGGCGTCAGATGGTGGTTCGGTAGAACTTTGAGCTCCAGGTGGTCCTGCATAACTCCGTGCGTCATGTGGTGGACTGACAGAACTCCGGACATCAGGTGGTGGTCCGGCAGAACTCTGGCGGTGGTCGACGAGGAGTTAGAGGGCAAGAGCAATCTCTGATCTGTCTCTTGTTTTCTTAGGCTCATGGTCTCTTTTCAAGCTAGAGGAAGGAGTGGTCTCTTTATAGATTTTCTAGGGTGGCATGCTGTAAATAAAAGGAAGATCAAGAGTAAATGAGGAATGGTTTAGATGGATGGTCGATGTTGAATCCCTTGATAGTGGTCCGTTCGCTAGACATTTGAAGTTCTTAATAATGTCAGAATTTCGTGATCTTGGGCTCGTTGGATTTGTCTCGTCCAGCCTCTCGATTTGATTATATGCATGTCACGTTTAAAAATTGTTTGGTAATCTAATTTATGGTTTTAACCTTCCAATGGTGCTTCGGGCCCTTGATTTGGACCCATTTGAGCTCGGATTGAGTTGAATTTTGTGTCGTTTGGTTCGTATTCTCGTGACGTTCAGTTCAACTATAAGTTTGCTGAAATCGGAGTTTGAATGATCCCAAATTTAATTTTGGAAATTCCAACTTGATTTTTCCTCGAGATTCGTGCCCGATCAAGATAATTTTTTGAGGATATATCATGTATCAAAATGTAAATTGCAATCATCTGCATGTCTCTCTTTAATCCAATATTTCTTAGATGGGGACAAAGCTTTTTAACCATACTAAATGTATGACTCATAATTAAATCTTAATAAAAAAAACCCTACTTCTAAGACAAAAATACTAAAAGAAACATAATAATAAATTTGTTTATCATGCAAACTCAATTGATAACTTCTATTTATTAAATTAGAAATAATAAGATATAAGGCATGTAATATTTAAATAATAATAAACATATATAGCACAATCTACCATGTCATATTAATATAAAAAATAATATTAAAATGCTGATGTTTCTTTTTTAGCAAAAGAGATGTAAAGTTTTAAGCAATTCAAAATTCACCCCATGGAACATTTGTAATGTATTAATGTATTCAAAATTTGATAAGATTAGTTGAGTTTTGAATACGCAGTAAGCCTCCTTAGTTACTGTCACCCATGTTTATTTTGGAATGATTTTTTTATTAAATTTTGTACTAAAATTCTATTTTAAAAAGCAATAAAAAATAATTTCAAACGAAACCTTAAAGCCCACACCACAGGCTGCTACCTGCCATTGCCTGTCGGCCGCCGCCCCCCAAAGCTGATGCCTCCATAAATGAAGCGAACTGATGAAATTTTATCATAACTTGTTGAGTGAGGAGGATGAGCAACATGATCTACATATGTCCATCATAATCTTCTTTATCAAAAGGAAGCAATTATGCAACTATGACAAAAGCATTGTTGCCATGGCAACAACCAGCAATCAACAGTCCTCTTTCAGCTTTTAGAAATTCAATCGAATACCTGACATGCAAGCAATTCCTATCTTCTTCTTCAATCGTGATGTTTCGGCTCTTTTTTTTTTTTTTTCTTTTGTATACGCCAAGAAATCAATTCTCCCTTTCTCAAAAGATAACAATCTTAAAAGCTATGAAGCGCAGCTCACAAAAAACACCGGGAATCTTAAATATAGCCAGCCACATGTTACAAGTCTCAATGTCAGCAAATTTTATTTATTTATTTTTTATATAGAGTGATAAAATACAAATCTCTGGTTCGCGTCCATCTGTTTCTCGTGTTTTAGTTGAGCTGGATGTGTCCAAGCAGTTTCCGAACAAGATTTGGATCGGTTCGGATAGTGTGGGGTATGTTCAATCTGTCATTTTTGAAGACTTTCCTGAGTATTGTGCGCATTGTTTAGCTTTGGGCTATTCTAAAATGAGTTGTAAAATTCTTAATCCTAGCCCTGTCACCTCTGCTTTGCCTCCTCCTTCTCAGCCGTTGGGGGTTGATTTAGCTGTTGTGCACTCATCTGATCTTGGGTTTTATCTCTAATGCTAAGGAGGGAGGTTTAGGTGTTGACTCCGTTGGCTCGGGTAGAGTCTCTCATAACCCTCTGGTTGTCCCGGATTTGAATGATGTTGAGCCTGTTGGGCCTGCTAATGTTAATGTTCTTGAGCCTTTGGGTCAGGTTTTAAATCCGCTTGCAGTGCCTTTTGATAATGTTGTAGTTAATCCTGCTGTGGTTGGCCCTACTGTCGTTGGTGCACCTGTTGCTGTGGTTGCTAATACGAATATGGGGTTTGTGGGTGGCCTGGGTGATGTTGAGCTGGATGTTCGTGGAATTTCTAGTAGTAATGGTGTCTTGCTCGGTTGTGGTCTTAATTCTTTGCCGGAGGTTGGTGCCTCGTTGGTTAATTTGGAAGTGGCTGATGTTCATGATACTTGTGTTGATTTTCCCGTGAACTTAATTGAACCTCAAGCCCTGGTTATTCATGTGGGGAACAATTCTAGTATGGATGGGAGGAAGCATTTAGATTGGCTTCATGTTTCGTCTGATTTGGAGTCCATTTCCTCTTTTGAGTCGAGTGGGGCGGACGATCCTGGTAATCCTTTTACTTTGTTGCGTGATACACCGGTTGTTTCTCGTGCCTATCGTGGTAAGGCCCATGGTAGGGGAAGACGTCGTCGGTAATGGTGTGGCTTTTGTGGTGATTTCTTCTGGTTGCAATTTTTTGGATTGCATTTTTCTGGGGTTGTGCTTTGGCTGGTCTGATTGTTTCGGTGGTGAGGGTGGTTATCTTTGCATTTGCTCGAGCTCTCCATTTGTTCTTCGTTTGGCCGGGAAATGATGTGGTTAGGGCTCGCTTGCCCTCTGGCTGGCCCGTGGCAACCTTTGCTGTTGGCATGCTGGTGCGTTTCTTCATTAAAATTGGATGGTCCGGGCTTGGCTTTAAGGGTAGCTGGTAGTCTCGACCTTTAACTAAGCCCTCTTATTCTGTAATTTTGTTCACTCGCTCGTCGTGTTGTGTCTTTCAATGTTGTACTTTGTACTTTTTTTTGTCTGAATAAAATTTCTGGTAAAAAAAAAAAACAAATTTATTTCTAAATTTATTTATTTTTATAATTTTTTTATTTCTCTCAGCTCTTAAATTATTGATCCTGAAGAAAATAATATCTTATTTATAGTTTTTTTTTAAATATTATTTTGATAAAATTGATTTGATTCTAAGCACTTTCATCAAAAAGTCTATGTTCAAATCGACTATACATTTATTGAAATTAGAGTTATTTAAATTTAATTTAAAAAATTTATCATTTGAATATTATTTAAAGATTCATGCTGGTCAAATAATTTTTTTAAAGACTTACTATTGTTAAGGAATTATAATCTTAATCAATATCATATAAATATAAGATATAATTTCTCTCTTAAAAAAAAATCTAAATTAATGAAATTTTCCAAAGATCTGTAATGAAATAACCTATGAATATTATATAAATCCCAAACTTATTCTGCGAAACATACTTTCTTTGTAAAATAAAAATTAAATTTCACTGCTAAACAGACGAATTAAATCTCAATTTCTTATGAACAGCTTAAAATGTTTAAATACTAAAATAATTTACAGCAACAGGAGCTGCCGTATGCCTCAAGTTGCTTCAATTTCCCTGTACTAGCTTATAAATACTCTCCTGCTGTGCTCTTCCTCACCACCTCTCTGCCTCCAAGAAAATTTTGGACTTCCAATATATTCCAAGACAAGAAAAAAATAGAGAATATATTCATCGTAATAGATGGAAGAGTACAGCTTATATATATATATATATATATATATATATATATATACACACACGAAGAGTATGTTCAAACTAATCTTAAGGTTACACGTGTAAGGCTAAGGAAAAGATGGGCGGTAAACCAGCTTGCCATTGTACAACGTTTTCTTGAAATAAAAGAAAGACTTGGAATATGTGTTAACATGCTCCCTCAAGCTGGTGCCGCTGAAGATGTAATCAGTTTGATTGCAAGTTGTTGAAGCGGGAAATGGAAAAAGGCTTGGTGAAAATGTTTGCAACTTGATCTTTAGTGGAGATATGATGAATTGTGATTGATTTATTCTTAATGCATTCCATGATGAAGTGACAGTTAACTTCAATGTGCTTTCTTCGAACGTGAAAGACCGATTGTTTGCCAAAGCAATTGCCAACGTATTATCATAGTACAGAGGAGTGGATGCCGAGGGAGAATTGTTGAACTCTTGAAGTAATCTGCAAATCCAGATGACTTCAGCAGTAGCAACGACAAGAGCACGATACTTGGTTTCTGTGGAAGATCTAGCAATTGTGTTTTGTCTTGACACTCCATGAGATTACGGATGATCCGATGTAGTTGCAATAGCCTAAGATAGACTTTCTATCGGTGGAGTCGTCGGCCAAATAAAAATCTGCATAGGATTGGAGAAGAAGAGAAACACAAAAAGTGGGAGACATGTATGGAGTGTACCTTGAATAAAGCGAAGAAGACGTTTGAGAGCTTCAAAATGAGTATTTTAGAGGATTCTGCATGTGTTGGCATATTTTATTAACTACGAATAAATATTTAATCTAGTGAGAGTAAGATATTGGAGTGAGCCAACTAATTGACAAAAAGAACGTAGGATTATAGAAAGCAGGTGAAGGGGCAGAAGTATGTAAAGATTTGATTTGATAGGGTGTAGATACAAGTTTTCAATTAGTCATGCCTGCTTTGAATAGAAACGACTCCTCAAATCTGGTTTGATTACGGTGCAGTCCATAGGAAGTTTGGATGGCTTGGATGCTAAAAAATTGCAAGTTGGATCCAAGATTTTGCATTTTTAATTTCGTATTGAGATTATGCATGAGATCATTGATTCTAGGTTTGGAGCTACTGGTGAGAAGGATGTCATCAACATAAACGAGAAAATATATAAAAACATTGGATTTTTTGTATATGAGCAAGGACGGGTCGGAGGAACTGATCTGAAACTCGAGTGCCTGCAAATGACCGGAGAGCATTGCAAACCACTGATTAGGTGATTGTTTCAAACCATATAAGGCCTTTTTCAATCTGCAGACATAATTTGGATGAAGAACATCGAGGAAGTCGGGCGGTTGTTTCATGTAAACAGTGTGAGATAAATGAACATGGAGAAAGATGTTTGAGACATCCAACTGATGAATAGGCCAATTGTAATGAAAAGCAATAATAAGAAGTACCACAACAGTAGGCATCTTAGCTACAGGACTAAATGTATCAGTATAATCGAGGTTGTATTCATGATTAAACCCTTGATCAACGAGTCTCGCTTTACATCTAGTTATAGTGTCGTCGGCTAAAAATTTTGTGCGAAACATGAAACAACAACTAAGAATATTTTGAGAAGCGTGAGGTGGAATAAGCTCCCAAGTCCCTTGTGATTGGATAGCTTAAAATTATTCGGACATTGTAGTTTGACAATGTTCATATTTACTAGCCTTGGCATAGGTAGTTGGAATGGTGGTGAGGCTTTGATGAAAGAGATTGAAGATGACTTTGGGTTTTAGATTTCTAATTTTAAATCTTGTTTGCATATGGTGAGTGAGAGGTTGAATGGGCGTAGGGGAGCTAATTGAGTTATTTGAAGGATTAAAAGTGGAAGTAGATGTTGGATTCGGTGAAGGATGGGAACGGATGATGGGAGATGCATGTGTAAAGGGTGAGATTATAGTAGTGAGTGGTGGTTTGACTGGAACAGAGATGACCAGAAGTTGGGACAAGAAGTAGAGGTGGCATGTAGTGTGAGGTGGGGGTGTGATCAGTGGATGGTAGAGGATGGCTATAGGGTAAAATCTCCTCGTTAAATATGTCGTGTCTAGTTTTGAAGAGATTGAGTAGGTAATCTATTGATGAGATAGATAGCGGTGTGAAAGGCTTCTACCAAAAGTGAGGGCGAAAGGCTAGCTTCGAAGAGAAGAATGTGAATAGTTTCAAATATATGCCGGTGTTTGCGTTCTACAACTCTGTTTTGAGCTGAGTTATAAGGACAAAAATATTGATGATTGATACCCCAATGTTTACAAAGTGATTTGAATTGATTATTGATAAATTCTCCACACCATTTAAGCGGAAAATTATAATTTATTTGTTGAATTGACAGTTGATCATTTTATTAAACTTAATTATTTCAAAGATGACCTTAGATTTCTTAAACAGTGGATAAACCCAACAAAACTTAGAAAAGTAATCAATAAATGAAACATAGTCACGATAACCTTGCATTAATATGTGGCGAGAGGGTCCCCAAACATCCGAATGAACTAATTCGAAAATAGAAGAAAAGTAGTTGTGAGATTTAAGAAAAGGGAAACGATGGCTTTTGGCCATTTTACAAGAATTACAATGATAATATGGTGAGCTAAAATAAATTTCAGAAATGCTTTTGGCTAAGTTTTGCTAAGTGATAGACGCAAGATGACTAAGCCAGCAATGCCAGAGATTTTGAATAGCTTCAGTGGAGATCAGAGCAAGGGATTTGTTGGGGGTGAAGGATCAAAGCGGATAGAGTCCATTAAGACATGGACCCTTAAGAAGAAGGTGGTCGGTCTTCCAATCTTGAATTTGAAATCCATTGGAGGATAATATTATAGTACATTGATTATTGAAGGTTAGACGATGAACAAATACCATATTAGAAGATAGATTTTGAATGTGATATAGATGTTGTAGGTTTAGGTTACTAGTATGACTAGGAAGGATGCCCTTTCTAGAATGTTGGATTGGAAGATGCTGCCCGTTGCCAATAATGATTTAGTTGGAGCCAGTATGAGGTTGGGGTGAGTTGCGATTAGAGAAATTAGAAGTTAGATGACTGATTGCTCCACTATCGAGAAACCAATCAGAATTAATGGAGGATTTCGTAGGTGTTTGATTGAAAAGGTATAGTTTGAAAATTTTTAATTATCTATGGGAAAGATTAATTTTTTTGAAATTTTGAAATTGAACGCATCATTATGAATGATATATCACCTCAGAAGGTGAACATATCGTTCTTTAATGGGTTCAAATTTTAAAGTTTTAAATTCATCCCAATTACTATAATCAAATTCAAGAGGAGACAACATATGATCCCAAAGGATCAAAATAATGTTTGATCAAATGTTTAACTATAATGATTGGGATAGGGAATCATTAGTTTCGTAGTCAAAATAATAATAAAACGCTTATTATTAATCATTTGAAAATGATAATAATGATCGTAAAGTTTAAGTTTCCCAAAAATAATTAATTGAAGGTTTTGAAAAGTTTAATTTTGAAAATCTGGTCTGGGTTTCTAAATCTTCTACGAGCGCAAGCCCTCGTAGTTAATTACATCGTAAAAAATCGGAGTTTCCTACAAATACTCTCGTTTAAAATAGCGGTAGAAACTTTATTTAAGATTTCAAAGATTGGTGTCAAATGAGATCAAGGGTTGAAAAATCAAGTGGGATTGGATCAAAATTGAAGACTTATTTCTGGAGTCAAAGGAAGAAGTGTAGGAGGCATTTGAGATTCTAAAATAATTCAGAAGTGCCCCAGTCTATCCTAAGTTTTCGGCTTGAATTTGATTGAAAGATGTTTAAATTTGAGTGGTCAATTTTATTAGAATGTTGGGATTTAATTCCCGGAGGTTGAGGTCTTATAGCCCGAGCCTACCTTGGAACCTAAGTCTAAAGTAGGTTCTAAAAATTTAGGAACCCGAACCTAGCTAGTGCAATGCAAATCTGGACTTACCTCGGCCTAGATTGGGGAGCCAGCTAAACCGCCTAGGCGCTTTAAAACCATGAGTCCGGTCAATTAATGTAGAGTGGTAGGGACGTTGTTTAGAAAGATTTTTTAGAATAGGACCGACATCTAGAGTAGATCCTAATTGGCCCTTTGACTTATGTTGGGTATTTAATGTCTAAATATATGCAATTAAAATTTTATACTCGATTTAATTTGTTACAAATGCAATGCATGCTAGTCGACTCGATTAAATGCTTAAATCAAATATGAAACAGTTTTAAAAGGCTTAAAAATATATTTTATCCTAAAGATGCACAGACCCCCTTAGATATATCTGCACCCTCATAGGCCAGGTGGTCTGCCGAAACCCGCAAGCGGGGAGGTGCCTAACGAAAGGAGAGAAAATGCAGCAATTATGAAATGAGAACTCCCGGCAGTCCCGGGCTTACTTCTTAAAGCATCAGAGTTTTTATGTTGACTTAATATTTTTATATGATTTAAATAGAAAAATTGTATTAAGTCCTTAAGAGCATACAATCGGATTCCAAGCTAAATCAAATACGGCATGCAAGTAAAAAGACTAGAAAAATAGGTAGTTCTACTGCGCAATGAAATAGTTCTTGATTTGATGGTGGTTAAAAATTTTTTGAGTTGTTGTTGCCTTCCCTATACCCTTCATGCTGATTATTGCAAAAACACGACATTTTTATTCAACCTTCTCAAAAATCAAAAGATTAGTCAATTCATTTGCAGCAACATCGACCACTCTTCCTACAACGTAAGGACCAACCATGGAACAAACTTGACGAGGAGTATTATCAGGAAAACACCCTCTTTTTGGCTTCTTTCAACAAACTTCAAATATCCCAATCTACTTTAATAGTTTTTTAAGCTCGTTCTTCACGCCAAAACCAACATTACTATTGACCTTGATTTCACCAGATACTTGGGTCAAAGGGGGCCTGGTCAAATTGACCAAGCCAAGGCCCCAAGACCTTCCCCATTCAACTCCATGGGTCTAACTAGGGCCCGAAACTTCTAAAATTCATAACTTTGCCTAAAAAACTCCAAATTCAGCAAACTCAAAGCCTAAGTAATCTTTGTAAGGCCTAATATTTAATTAAAATGCTAGAACCTCTAAACCTAGCTTATTTCTAATAATGACCTTTTGGACCCGCTTAACCTAGGGTATAGGAGGACTCCGGGCCTTCTAAAATTTGCTAATGCAACTTAATTTAATTATTTTTACCCTAAGCATTAAAACTGATCCACAAACTAATTTAATTAAAAGTGGACCCCAATTCATTAATACTTGAACTATAATTAAGGTTTCCCTTTTGGCATTCAATAAACTTGAACTCGAGATAACTTAAACTAACTACCCTACATATAACCAATCCAAAGCTATATTGACCTTTTTTTTAAAGCCATATTGACCTTGATTTCATCAAACGCTTAGGTCAAGGAGTTCGAGTTGGTCAAATTGACCAAGCCAGATCCCAATACCACTTCTACTGAGTTCAGTGGGTCAAATCAAGTTTGCTAAGCCCTGACCCAAACCTAGGTTGACCCAAATTGACCTAAACCCCCATTTTCTTGATTTCTGGTCAAATATGAAGGTTCTCAAGGTCAGGTCTAACCTCTTTTAGATTCAGTGGGTCAAACCCAAACCCACTGGGCCCTGACCCATGTCCTGGGTCAACTTAGTTGACTAGGTCAACCCAGGTTGACCTAATTAGCCTGCATGGGTCAAATCACATTCAAATCAATTCCAAAACCTATCTCTTGCTCAAACCCTCACCCCCTTTGGTCTATTTGACTAGGTTGACCAAGTTAAGCTTTGACTTGGTCAATCAATGTCTTATTTAGTCAATTTTGACCTATTTAGGTCAAATTAAGCCTAATTAATGCACTTAGAACTTTCTTATTCATCTCTTCTTGCAAATTCCATTAAAATCCATTCTTTTCCCTCCTAATTGGCTCTTGATTTGATCCCCACCATCCATTGGATGTTTGGGGATATAAATTGGCATATTAAGGAATCTAAGAGGGGACTTTTTGCAATTTTCTGTTACCCTAGCCCTTCTCAGCCCGAGATTTCTCATGCTTGAGTTCTTACGACCTCCCCTCACTTTTTTCAAGTCAACCCCAATGGAAATACCACGCTGGTGGTGAGATCTCTGACCAATCGAAGGCTAAAACCTTCCAAGTTAATTTCCCGTCAATCCAAAAAGAATCAATCTCCACATCTCTCTCTCTCTCTCTCTCTCTCTCTCTCTCTCTCTCTCTCGTTCTCTCTCTATTTTCTCACTTTTTCACTCACCCTGAGAAGTGGAAGCGAGCATAGCAGAGCTCAGATATGTTGCAGGTCAAAAGAAAGCAAATAAGTCAAAAAGATATATAACCATGAATAGCTTCCACATAGATCAGTGAAAAAAACCTTCAAAATTGAAACGTCAAAGCTTCGGCTTCTTGAATTTATTTCTTTAGTAGACAGTCTCCCCTTCCCTATTTTGTTTTCTTTATGTTACAGATAGAGAAGCATCGATGCAAGATTTGCTTCTCCACCTATTCTCTTGGTCACCCAAGTAGTGGGTTCATATACTCATCAAGAACTACAGGAAGTGTTGGGGTCTGCTTGGCAGTCTCAGAGTGAGAGAGCCGAGCGAATATAGAAGCCAGACGGGTAGAGGGCGGAGGGCGAAGGAGCCTCAGTCTGGGCACCTCTCTTCCTAGAGGAAGGAGGGGGAAACCGAACTCGAGTTTCCTCTGCTAGAACAACATAAGGAACAACAATTGGCTACCAGTGCTAACGGGATAGAGCAGCCTACATAATAAGTACAGTAAGTACAGGTCGCCTAATAACTGAACGAGTAGGCAGAATTGAGAGTGGTCTAAGCACTATTTGCCTAACCACAAGGCGCATTGGCTACGTATGAAGAGAAGTAGGACACGCAGGTGCCTGAGCTATCTGTTGAGCAATTAAACATCTAAAAGGGCACATGGATGTGCGTCCTCTCCTTTAGAGAGGAGAGAATGCAACAACCTTAGCTGGGGTCAGCCCGGCAAGAGTGCTGAAAGCTGAGTCTTTGAAGGAAGTAAAAGTGATCTCTCCAATGGAGGACTAGTCAGCTGGGACTTAGGGAGAGTCACCTATGCATCTGAGCCAAAATAGAAAGTCACGGAAGAAGCATGTGAAGCCATGGCACTGGTGCCAAAAGAATAAAAGAATTTGAAAGGATTAGGTAGAATTAATAAAAAAGGGAATAGATAAGGTATAGAATGGCCTAGAAGGCCAGAAGAAAAGGGACCATAGATAGGGTAAACCCAAGCTAAGTAGGGAACCTAACTAAGAAAAGGATCCTAACTAAGAGTAGGACAAACCTAATCTAAAGAGTACCAATCATAGAATACACATAAGAAACAATAATATAAGATCAAAGATGAAAAGAGAAACGAGTCCCACCGTGGTCGCCAGAAACCTGTGAACCTCCAAAAGGGATCCGCTTGGCTACCGAGTGATCTCCCACAGGGAAAACACTTGCTGCAAATCTTGCATCGGCGCTTCTCCATCTGTAACAAAGAGAAAAGAAAACAGGGGAGGGGAGACTCGCCAATAAAGAAATAAATCAAGAAGCCGAAGCTTTCATGCTTCAATTTTGAAGGTTTTTTTTCACTGATTTGTGTGGAAGCTATTTATGGTTATATATCTTCTTGGCTTGTTTGCTTTCTTTTGACCAACAACAAATATGAGCTCTGCTATGCTCGCTTCCACTTCTCAGGGTGAGGGAAAAAGTGAGAAACTGTAAAGAGAAAGAGAGAGATGTGGAGATTTATTCATTTTGGATTGACGGGAAATCAACTTGGAAGGTTTTATCCTTCGGTTGGCTGGAGATCTCAATGATGTAGTTTGTGCGATAGATCACCCATGGGTTAGTGGCGCTCTTATTACTAATGTTATCTTATGTAAGTGGTCATGCTAATGTAGCGTTAATATAGGAGAAATAATCATTAAGATTTAAAATTAATATTATTTTCTGCAGGCGCTCTAGAAATTGGTAAAGTCCCTTCCCTAAATTAAAAGGAGCATGGTCAAGTGTGATTTGGCAACGTGTTTTCTTTCTATATATAACTGTTTGGGATGTTATTGCTTGGGATTTTTATTAGGATAACCATGCAGAAGAATCTAGATTTTTTTTTTTAATGTAATGTCATTTATATGTACATCGAGTTCTGAAAGTCTTTAAAAGCATGACATTTCAAATACTCAGTACCTAAAGAGAAAAAGAAAGGTCATTTCTAGGGAATTTATTAGCTATTTGGGTACCCTTTTGGAGGATGAACTATACGGAGCTCGAAAGAGACGATCCAAAGGGAAATGATTTAGAGAAGGATGATCCACCTGAAGATGAAGACTTGAAAATAAAATACCTGGCTTTTAAGACTTACGTCATTCAGAATAATTAGAGTACATGTTATTGTCGGTGGGGACTGACCACCATTACTTTTTTGCAGACCCTGATTTATACTTATACATCACTTGCTGTGGACTTTGCTTTACTGCGTTGGTTATTTATATTAATGTGTTTATTTTGTGTGTGCAGTAAAAATTATATATATTTGTGTTTCTTTCTTGTATGTTCTTGGCCTATTTTTGCTAGGCTCTCTAAGACAAAAAAAAATTCTAATCGCAATGAAAAATTAAAATTTTAACAATTAAATAATATAGAAACTTAACGACATAGGGAATAGCCATAATCGCCCGTGGTCGTATGCATATTATTGCATTTTCTCTCTCATTCTAATAAGACACTTCTCCGCCTTCGAGTAGAGTTCGAATAATCTAGCCTATAAGGATAAAGTTTCAGACATAGGAAAGCATAGTCTTTTCTAAAAATGATTTTAAAATTCTAAGCATTCATGATTTGGAAGCCTTTTCAACTAGCATGCATTGCATTAAAAACTAATTAAATTAAAAATTTAATTGCATTATCTCTATAAGCATTCACCCTGTATAAGTCCAAGGCAAATTAGAAAACTCTCTAAACGTCGGCTTTACTTCCAAATAACTGAGCTATCTATCCATCTTTCATAAAGATTGGACAGCGTGGATTTTATGCTTTTAGGTGGTTAACTAGCATTCCTTTTCAGGAAGGATATAAGCCCAAGTGCATTCACTAGGACACGAGTGTTAGTGTTGGGTAGAACACTAAACCCATCTTAGATCTAAGATTCAATGCTACTACATTTGGTGTCTCGTAGTATGCCTCATTGATAGGTAAGTTCCTTTTCTTACGGGACTATAAATCTTGTATATCCGCATCACATGAATGACGCCACTTCGATATTTTCCCTCTGTATGTTTTGAGTGCATGGTTTATTTTCTTCACTTTCTTATTAGTTTCTTAGTCCCTCTGGATGCATGTCAGTGTGAGCCGTGCATATTAACTAAGCCATTTGAATCATTTCTTTTCCTTTGAGTGGAAATTTCTAGTCTTCCTTTTGTTCCAATCCCCTTTTGGAAGAATAATATATGATCCTTAATCGATAGTATTCTCGGGCTCTGACCTGAGATGTAATTAACCACGGGGGCTTGCACCGGTGGGAAATGGAATTCCATAACAAATAAACCCACTCGAGCTGATGTATTTGGTGGGGAAAAACCCATGACACAGATCAGGTCATGCATATTATCACCCATTGGGGTGCGCTAGCTAGAGCCGCTATCCTCAATGTTTGATTATATGTATGATCTAATATGCCCTCTCATTAGCCCGATTGTGAAGAGCGCGGAGGCCCCGCGCCTGCGATCATTTTTATCCCTCGGGGTGATGCGGTCATATATTCTCTGCACTTTGTAATGGTGTCATTTCAGAGGTCTACAATTACATCTTCCTAGACAAAAAAAAGGAAAAAAAAAAAAGAACAAGAAAAAAATGAAAAAATAGTCTTTAGGAGAAAGAAGAAGACTATGATGTCATATAGAGAAAGATAATTTGAAAGATAAGAATTATTCTCTTTTATTTTGTAATAGAATCATTGTACAATATTTATAGATATAAAATAGTGAATAAAAAAGAAATTGAATCAATACCTATAATGAATTTCAATTTAATTCATAAATTAAAAGAAAGGGAAAGAAAAAGGATAGTGAATTAACACCTGAAATAAATGTGAAGTTAATACATAGACTAAATGAAAAATAACAAAAAAAGAAAGTGAATTAACACCCATAATAAATGTCTAATTATGTTATGAATTTATGGTTTTTACTAGTGCAAATCCAATCATGTCAATTTAATATATAGTCGAAAAAAAAGAAACTAAAAATAAGGAAATAATTGATTTATTTTATTTCTCCAATACTTGCTTGAAAATTTTATTAAAAAATAACTTTAATCATGTATTAATAAAAAAATGGGAGGAAAAAAAAATCAACTCTCACGTAATGATTTTGCCACCAGTTGGTGGAACTTTTATTACATCTAGTGAACGTACGCTCCTCTACGTTTGGTTTATGCAAAAAAGCGATTGTACCTAGTTTTTTGAAAAAAACTCGGTACAACTCGGTACTCGGTACAGGCGCTTTTTTAACCTAAACCGAAAGTAGAGGAGCGTACGTTCACTGGATAAAATAAAAGTTCCAGTTGGTGACATCCTTGCCACCCGGCAGAAATCACTAATTAGGAGGTTGGAATTTTTTTTTTTTTTTTTTTTGAGTTTGCTATTGAAAAAGACAAAAAGTAGACCAATTATATTTCTTTGACGCAATAAGTTTGATTGGGTACGTAGTCATAGAAGATGATTTTGCATTTAATAATTAATAATTGTATTTGATTAAAAATTCAAAAATTGTAAGTTCAAAAAATTATATTCAATCTATTAAAGTATTTATAAAAATCTAAAAGAAAATTTTAAACAAAAAAAAAATCTTATATATTGCAATAAAAAGAATTTTAAAAAAATTATAAGACAATTTGGTTAAAAAATTTTATCATAAAAAATAAAAGAAGTATGTACAATTTTGTCACGTGAAAGTTAAGTTATCTATTTTGCTAGGAGCAAGTCTCCATCCATGTGATGACTTGATTGTATTTGCATATTAATATTTTTCGCCACCATTTTTTACTTAATTCTTTTTTAAATTAATTCAATTTTAAAATTTAATCTAGCATTTATGGTTGCATTAAGGCAATTTTTTTAAATCAAAATGCAATCTGTATATTACATTCATTTGCATGCCACTCTTTAATCCAATATTTTTTAAATGGGGACGAAGCTTTTTAATCATACTAGCTACATGTATGACTCATAATTAAATATAAAAAAAAACAATAAAAAAAAACCTACTTCTAAGACAAAAATACTAAAATAAACATAATAATAAAATTGTTTATAATGCAAACTCAATATATAACTCCTATTTATTAAATTAGAAATAATAAGATATAAGAGTGTAATATTTAAATAATAATAAACATAGCACCATCTATTATGTCATATTAATATAAAAATAATATTAAAATATTAATGTTACTTTTTTGCAAAAGAGATATAAAGTTTTAAGGAATTCAAAATTCACCCCATGGATCATTTGTAAAGTATTAAAGTATTCAAAAAATGGATAAGTTTAGTGGAGTTTTGAATGCAGAGTAAGATTTTGTTTGTGACGGTTTTTTTACTGCTTCTTCAAGCAGTTTTTTAGTATAAAAATTAATATTTTTATATTAAAAAGCTGCTTTAAAAAACAGTAAGAAAGCAGATTCAAACAAAGCCTAAGCCGCTTTAGTTATCACCACCCATAGATTAAATGCCCCTACCACAGGCTGCTAGCTGTCATCGCCCGTCGGCCGCCGCCAACGCTACTGCCTCCATAAATAAAGCGAACTGATGATATTTTATCAAAACTTGTTGAGTGAGGAGGATGAGCAACATGATCTACATATTTCCATCATAATCTTCTTTATCAAAAGGAAGCAATTATGCAACTATGACAAAAGCATTGTTGCCATAGCAACAACCAGCCATCAACAGTCCTCTTTCAGCTTTTAGAAATTCAATCGAATACCTGACATGTCAAGCAATTCCTTTCCTCTTCTTCAATCGTGATGTTTCGACTCTTTTTTTTTTTTTCTTTTGTATACACCAAGAAATCAATTCTTCCTTTCTGAAAAGATAAGAATCTTAAAAAGCTACGAAGCACAGCTCACAAAAATCACTGGGAATCTTAAATAGCTAACCACATGTTACAAGTCTCATTGTCAGCAAATTTATTATTATTATTTTTTTTATGTAGAGTGATAAAATATAAATCTATTTGTTTCCTTTCTAAATTTGTTTATTTTTATGATTTTTTTAAGTTCGCTCAGCTCTTAAATCTTGATCCCGGAGAAAATAATATCTTATTTATAGTTTCTTTGAGAAAATCATTTTGATAAATTTGATCTGATTTTAAGCACTCCAGCAAATAGTGTATATTGATCTCTTTAATCATAGATTGTTTATCCAAATAATCACAATCTTATCAATTTTGGTTAGTCAAACTACTTGATATGCTTATAAACATGTAAGAATTGGGGACAATTTGGTCATTCGATTAGTATCCAGACGTATTTTAAGTATTTGATTTGATTTCGTTTAGATTGTGATAGGGATCACTTGTGATGTTGATGGGTTCATATCGAAGATACATTCAAATCAACTATAAATTTGTTGAATTAGTGTTTCAATGATATAAATTTAATTTTAAAAAATTTACAATTTTAATATTTTTTAGAGATTCTTGTTGGTCAAATAAATTTTTTGAAGACGTACAATTTGTAAGGAATTATAAACTTAATGACTATCATATTTTTCTCTCTTTTTTTAAAAAATTTTAAAAAATAATAAAAATTAATAATAACAATTTTCAAGCATCATTAATAAAAAATGTTAGTCTCTGTGAAATAAAATTGTATTTGTCAATGATATTGTAATGTTAACTTGAACTTCAGTTCAATTTTTTGTGCTCGCTGGGGTGTGGATGGTTCCTCCCCTTGCTTTGTGTTCGAGTGCTTCGCACTTAGAAAATTTTTTTTCGTACAACATATCCCGAACGCTATAAACTTAAGCGCCCAACATTGTGTTCCTGAGCGCCCAACGTTGTGTTCTCGAGCGCTCCAATACTGCAAAGTTTGTTGGGTGAAACAACAGAGAGCATTGTAGTGTCGCAACATCTTAACGCTCTAGATTCAGCTCCACATCGCTTTGTAGTGCCGCAACATCTCCATATGGATCAAAATCAAAGGTTTGAGCATCCCAACACTCCAAACTAGCACCACAGAGTTTCAAGGCGGGCTGGACAATTTTTTTCCTTATTTTCTTAAGGATAGCATCCTTTGGTGTATTATTATTGTTTTCCCTTTTGTTTCATGAGAGAGAACGGTGTAAGATAGAAGAGAAGCTAGGAGAGAGCGAGAGAAAAAAAGAGATCCGTACTTACTTCTCCCAACTTTTATAGTGGATTCCTTGGTATGACGTGGCTCTATGCTTTTTTCTGATTTCAAAATTTTCTACATTAAATTTTAGTGTCATTTACTTTCCGAAGCATTTACTTTTTTATTTGTTTCATCACGGTGCTTACTTCCACCCCCCAACAAAACAGCCTATGAGTATTAAATAAATCTCAAACTTAATATGCCAAAAATATTTTCTTCATAAAATAAAGATTAAATTTTAACTACTTTGTTTAGTGGTGAAATTTCACCACTAAACAAAGTAGTTAAAATTTTGTTTGATATAATTTTTTGTCACTATTTTTTATTTTTTATTGATTCCAAAAGATATTTATATTAATAAATTGCTGTATTATTTAAATTGACTCAAACACGAAGCCTAAAGCTTCCTTTGAAATAACTTTTTTATTACTTCTTCACAAGCTTTTTAATATAAAAATTGGCTAAAAGCAAAGCCAAAAGAAAAAGTTATATAAAAAACTTTCCAGCCTATATCTCAATTTCTAATCAACAACTTAAATTTTTTTTACAAACTAAAATAATTTACAGTTTTACACCAACATCAGTTGCTGTCTGCCTCAAGTTGCTTCGATTCCCTGAACTCGCTTATAAATACTCTCCTGCTCTGCTCTCCCTCACCACCTCTCTGCCTCCCAAGAAACTTGCTGAACTTCCAATAACCTCCTGCAAGCTTTTCTCCTTCTTCAGCAAAGCTGAAAAATGGCGATGATCTTGGATGCTTTTATGAGCAAATGCTCTACTTTACTCACCGATTTTGTCCAGGAAGAGGTGATCATGTTGCTGGGTGTGAAGGGCGAGCTTCAAAAGCTTCAACAACGGATGGTGAGTATCCAAAGCCTACTGAAAGACGCTGAAAAGAAAAAATTTGATGACTCATCCATCGACCACTGGCTCTCTGAGCTTAAAGATGTCATGTATGACGCCGACGACATCATTGACCTATGCCGGATTGAAGGCGCTCAGCTGCTCGCCGATCAGAATCATAAATCTAAAACATCTCCGGTATGTTGCAGTTTCTCATCCGCCTTATCCTGCTTCAGTAGCATTCCTATGCGGCATGATATTGGAAACAAGATTAAAGAACTTAATGATAGACTCAACATGATATATGAAAATAGAAAACAATTTAAACTAGCGAAATTCATTGTACCAGAAACACCTCAAATAACACTAGTTGATCATCGTCAAACTTCTTCCATGATTGATGATGTTGTCGTGGGAAGAGAGGTTGAGGTTGTTGCAAATGAATTAGTTGAGCGTTTGGTAGCGGAGAAGGTTGAAGAAAAATGTCGTCTTTTTGCTGTTACTGGCATGGGTGGGATAGGGAAGACAACTCTGGCTCAAAAAATTTTTAACCATCCGAAAATTCATACTTATTTCAATTTAAAGGTGTGGGTTTGCGTTTCTCAAACTTACTCAGAAACTGAGTTATTGAAGCAAATAGTAAGGGGGGCTAAGGGGAGCTATGAGAATGCTAAAACTAAAGCAGAGTTGCAACCTTTTCTTAGAGATTCTGTTGTTTCTGGAAAGAACCTTTTTCTTGTTTTAGACGATGTGTGGAGGGCGGATGTGTGGGTTAATTTGCTCAGAGCCCCTTTGTACAACGCTAACACGAGTGTAAGAGTCTTGGTCACAACTAGATATGAAGATGTTGCTAAAGATATGGAGGCTAAACACATTCATCCTGTGGTGAATCTTTCTATGGAGAGCAGCTGGGAGATGCTTCGTAAGAGGCTTTTCTCAGAGGATCAAGAGGAGCTAGCAAATGGGTTGAAGGAACTTGGATTTCATATAGTGGAAAGATGTGGAGGTCTTCCTCTTGCAATCAAAGCTATTTCTGGTGTTCTTTCTAGAAAAGAGCGGAGTAAGAAAGAGTGGGAAAAAATTCTTAGGAATGATGCATGGTCCATTAGCAAGCTTCCTGAGGAGCTTAGAGGAGCTTTATACCTCAGTTTTGAAGATCTACCTTCTCATCTCAAGCAGTGTTTTTTATATTTTTCTTTGTTCCCAGAAGATGCTGAGTTATCTAGCCGTGATTTTACTCGGCTTTGGGTTGCTGAAGGATTCATAACAAAGCAACAAGATTCATTAATGGAGGAATCAGGAGAAGAATATTTCAATGAGTTACTCAGGAGGAATCTTTTACTACCAGATCCTTCTAATTTTCTTGGGAATACTTGCAAAATGCATGATCTTACTAGATCTCTAACTCTGTTCTTATCAAAAGATGAAAGTTCTTTTGGAGATTTTAATTTTAAGAATTCCGTTAAATCCACTAAGCTTCGTCGCTTATCAGTTGCACATGAAGAAGCAGCAGTAGATATACTCGATTCTGTGGCAGAGCCGGGAGCCCTGAGAACCTTGCTTGCTTCAAAATCTGATCTGATATTGGATGATGAAAGATTGAGGCGGCTTTCACATCTTCGTGTCTTACAAATTAAAAAGACAAAGATTCAAATCCTTCCTGATTCCATAGGAATTCTAGTGCATTTGAGGTATCTTGATTTGGATGGTACAGACATACGATCAATACCAGAATCTATAAAGCACTTAGCTAACTTACAATTCTTTAACATACGTGCATGCAAGTATTTGACACAACTTCCTTGTGGAATCACTCAGTTACATAATCTAAGGCGCCTTGGTCTATTTAAAACACCTCTTAGTTTCATACCAAAAGGTATAGGAAAACTACAAAATCTTAATGATCTAAGTGGCTTTGTGGTGGCCAACAATGAGTCAAGTAGCAAACTAGAAGAGTTGAATTCCTTGAAACAAATAAAAATGCTCAGCATTTGCAACTTAGAGAGAGCGCAAAGTGGAGCTATAATTCTCAGAAATCTACATTGCCTTTCTGATCTGAAGTTGTATTTCTCCGAAAATAGCTCAGAGCCAAACGAGGAAGAGAAGTTGGCAGTAGAGCAGCTGTTCGACGAGCTAGTACCTCCTCGAAGCCTGGAAGAACTCAAGATAATAGGCTTCTATGGCTCTCGGTTCCCAAACTGGATGTCCTTCTCCTCTTTCGAAAAATATGTTCCATTTTTAACTAGATTGGAACTTGCAGACGTAACATCAATCACTGTGCTCCCACCATTAGGCCAGTTGCCTGAACTTAAACTGCTTACCATAAGAAATGCAAGTGAATTGAAGAAAATCGGGCCAGAATTTCTTGGTGTCGGCGTCAATTCATCAACTAAGATTGCTTTTCCAAAGCTTGAACTGCTTAATATCCACGACATGCCTGTATTAGAAGAATGGTCTTTCGGAGCACAAGTCGAGCTTAATGCTTCTCCAATGGTGAAGTTGCTTCCATGCTTACGGGAACTAAGCATCAGTGATTGTCCATTACTGCAACAACTACCTAAATATCTAAATCACTCAGCTATGAAGTCCCTTTGTATAGAAAAAGCTAATAGCTTGAAATCAGTGGACGATCTCCCTTTTGAAACTGAGGTTCTTCAATTAGTTGACAATCAAAATTTGGAAAAGATCTATTGTCTCCCTGCATTAAAACGGCTCCTAGTCATAAACTGTGAAGCCTTATCTTGCGTGGAGAATCTTGACTCATTGCAGGAATTGATATTATTTGATTATAACAAGGAGAGTCTTCCTCAGTGGCTCTTGATACTTCTGCAACAACGTGAGCTGCAAAATCATAGCAATGAGGACTTCCTTCTTCACTTGCAGTGCTCTGAGAAGGCTCTTCGACAATGCGTGGAAGGAGGTTCTCATTGGGAACTAATCCGACACATTCCTCGGGTAATTGCTTATGAAGATGATCCATTTGGGACAGGGACAGGCTATCTTCGCTACAGTAAACAACCTTATGTTTATGATACAAATCTCTGATTAATTCACACGTTGGTGCTTTGTCAAGGATTATTTGTGTGGTGTTGTTTGTATCACAATGAGTGTGTATCTCTGCATTACTGAGAGCCAGTGCTTATTCCATGGCTTTAATGTGTTTGTGTGCTTTGATTTGGTTATCCTATTATTACTTTCTGTTATTGGTTTGATGTAAAAAGGCATCACTTGTCAGATTTTTCTGGGAATAATATAAGTGTTGGGATTGTGTGTTTCAAATCTGAGAATGTTTAAGTGCTTGGCTCTTTAAGGGCATCTCCAAGTGAAAATTTTAATTTTCACTTGAAAATATTGTAATACACTAAAATGTATTAAATTGTCTTCAGAACTCCATTTTCTAACACAAAAAAGAATATTCTTAGTATATTTCTCATATTTTATTTTATATTTTTTAATCATATATTTATATTTATCAATTTTTATAATTAAACCTATTATATATATATATATATATATATATATATATATATATATATATATATATATATATTGATATGTCACCAAAAATTATCTTGATTGGGCACAAACCTTGAGGCATAATCAAGTTGGAAACTTCAGAAATTAATTCGGAGACCATCCAAACTCCAATTTCAGCAAACTTATAGTCGAACTGAGCATCTCGAAAAGGCTAGCCCAACGACACTAAATTAGACTCAATCTGAGCCTAAACGAGTCCAAATCAAAGACCCAAAGCGCAATATGAAGGTTCAGAACATAATTTGAATTATCAAACGGTTTCCAAATGTGACATGCCTATAGTCGAATCGAGCGGCTCGACGAGACAAATCCAACGAGCCCAAGATCACTGAATTCTGACATCATTAAGGCTTTCAAATGACCATTAAACGGTCCATGATCAAGGGGATCAATATGGGTCGTCCATTCAAACACTCCCATTTTGGTCTTGATCCTCCATATATTTACAAGTCATGCCACTCTCAAAAAATCATAAATAGCCCCCACTCTTCTCATGAGAGGGGAGGAGAAGAAGCAAAGGAAGGGAGGAGTTTGGGAGCTCTCTTACCGCCGACCACCGCCGGACTTCCGCCGGAGTTCTTAGCGACCACCGCCGGAGTTCCTCCCGACCACCGCTAGAGTTCTTCCCAACCATCGACGGACTTCTGCCAGTTCGTCGATCGCTGTCGGACATCCACCAGTTTGCCGACCGCCGCCGAAGTTCTTCTTGACCACCGCCGGAGTTCCTCCCGACCACCGCCAGAGTTCTTCCCAATCACCAACGGACTTCTGCTAGTCAGTCGACTACCGCCGGACATCCACCAGTTTGCCGGACGTCTTCGGACTTCCGCCAATCCGTTAACCATTGCTGGACTTCTGCTTGTTAGCCGATCATCACTGGAATTCTTCCTGACAACATCCGGAGTTCTTTCCGACCACCAATGGACATCCGCCAATCCTCCTAATAACTATCATCCAACAACGGTCATCCTAACCCCTGTTGCCTGCCGACTATGATTCTTCTGACCTCTATCGTAATACAACGGTATTTCCAACTTCCGTCGCCCGCCGACTACATTCCCCGCCTACTAGGGTTCTCCTGACCTTCGACTACGGTCCTTTCAACCTTCGTCGCCCTCCGACAACGGTCCTTTTGACCTATGTCGCTTGCCGACTACGGTCCTTCCGACCTTTGTCTCCATACAACGGTCCTTTTGACATATGTCACTCGCCGACTATGATTCTTCCGACCCCCGCACCCACCGAATATGGTTCTTCTGATCTACTTCGCTCCCTGACTATGGTATTGCCATCGACACAAATATATCAACACTGATTCTTCCAACTCCTACTATACAATACACTCTATATGATGCATATTTGCTACTTCGATCCAAGGCCTTCCTCCTAAGGAAGGGCCTCATTTGTAATCAATTGCAAAGCACTAGGGGATTCATTCAAACTGGGCCAGGCCCCGTGGTTTTTCCCTTTTTTTAGGGGTTTCCACGTAAAAACTTTGGTGTCTCTTATGAACGCTACACCCTCTCTTTTTTCTTATGTGCTGGAGCTTCGTACAAAGCTATGACGTTAAACTATATATTTCTCTACTGCCGCGAATTTTCTAGGACGCAATGTATATATATATATATCTATAAAATAATTTGGAATATTAATATGTCCTAAAAAATAATGTTTCTAAATTGTTTTTTCTTAATTATTAATAAATAAAATTCTACACTTAAAAAATTAAAATTAATAACCTGTTTTTTGGATTTTAAAAAAATAATAGTAGGTGATTAGCATCACACTGTTAACCTGCACTCCATTAGAATTTTTTTTTTTTTTAACGTTCCACTAAAGCAATCAAGCGAAACTATACAGCCGTTTAAAATTCGGCTGGAGAAGCTCTAAGGAGTTAGATTATACCAAATTGAATTTGAAGTAGTGAGCTATCAGATTGATGCTTACATATTTTAATTGTATATAAATTTTTTTGGTACATAATAAATTTTTTATTAAAAAAGTAATAATTTAAGTTAAAGAAAATAATTCATTTTTGTAACCTAAGATTCTCATAGTATTGCAAAATATAGATGCATAAAAATGTCTATCTAATAATTATTTTTTTTTTCTTGTTAAGCAATAATATATTATAATTTATTAATTATATTTGGGAGGGCTATGAAGATTTTATGATTTGTAGTTTGATTTCAACTTTAAATTAATTTTTTTAGTTAAGTGACTAAAATAAATTTAATATAAATGATATTTAATTCAAGACTTTGATAATAATTCTACAATAAATTGGCTTGCAACAACAATATAAATATAATATTTTTTAAAATGATGAGTAAATCATGATATTATAAATAGGTGTGTTAATAAATAACTCGATCTATCAACATGATTGCGACTAAAATATAAAATCTTAATTTGGATCGACATGTTTAATAAACAGATTGTATTTGGATTAGACATTTCGATTCATTTATTAATCGGGTTGTATTTGAGTTGATTCGCTAACTCAATTTTTATAAAAAATGATCTGTTTGATATTTTTTTGTTAAATTCTTATATTTCTTGATATAATTTTCTTGTTTTTTTATCAATTAACCTCAAATATATAATTAATAAGTTTATAAAATATTTTTAAAATTAAAACATATTATCAGGTTGGGTTCGAGTTTCTACCGGGTTACGTTTGGGTCCATCTTTTTATCAATTTATTAGATGAATTGTGTTCAGGTCAATCAAATCTGAATCAGGTTAATTTCGGATCAGACTTGAATCCAACATATTGACTTTTTTTACACTCATAATTATTTGTGATTTTATGGGTGAAACAAAAAAAACATATATTAGAATTTTGATCAAATATATTTATTTTTATGATAGATATAATAATGAAAATATTTCTTCTATTAAAAAAAATTCAGAATAAGCAATCATTAACGACTAATTTTATTTTTTTGGGACATTTAGATGATTTAAGATAAATTCATACACACAATGCATACACAAATCTCATTTCTTATCCATTTATTATCATATACTTTAACGACTAATTAAAGTGACGCCTGCAGTGTAAATTTATTTAATTAATTACACGAGTACTTACTTATCTCCTAACGAATCGTAAAAGCTTGCTTATGTTGTATAGTTAACGACGTCAGAATTATTTGACGTAAGCAAATCTCATATTTTCACTTCATCCCAGCCGAAGAAGTTAACGACGTCAGATTCGAATTTAACGGCTGCAAGTAAGGGAGAAGATATATCCACAATGGCCTCATTGTAATAAGCGAGAACTTGGTATCCATTTTATTACGTCAAATAATGCTGCTATTGTCGCCATTGCGCCAGTAAGGAGCGGCGGGCCACCTTCGTCATCCATCTCCGACGAACTTCGGGCATTGCTTGCTTACTTTGGACGAAACCCTTCTCCGAAGCACCGAATGGATTACGAGCGGATTGAAAAACCCGCGTCTCCGGTAAAAATCCAGCAATCGTCTTGTTTCCATTCATCACTGGAGACTGAGCTTAACTTTCTCTCTTCCCAATGCTGTGTCGCCTTCCTAAAAACTGATATGAGAGATTCCTGCTTGCTGACTTTTTTTTTTGGGAAAATCCTGCTTGCTGACTTGGTTTCCCTGCAAATTTCGTCATCTTATGCTTTTTTTATTGGATTCTAATGAGTGCGTACTATTTCGTGTGCAGGGCGGCGGGTTTTCACCAGGGAAGCTCAGGGCTATGCTTCTTGGAGTGGAGAAGAGGAGAAAAGATGAGGAGGAGCTCGAGGCACGGTTTTCTCTAAGATCTGACCTTGGAGAGGCGGAGAACCGAGGTTAGAGTCCAATGCTTTTTTGCTTTCTTTGCTAGTGGCGAGCTTTGGTATGTGATTAGTGACGCTGAGATTGGGATTTGGTAGGTACGAGCCTAGAGGAGAACTGCAAGGATGTGGGCATTGTGAGTTTGAACTCGAGGGTTTCAGCGCCTGTGGAGGATTTTCCTGACTCGGAGACCGTGTTGTCGGGGTTCGAGTTCCAGAAGGCAGAGCGTGCGCAGCACCATCGACCCGTGCTCATGCCCCCGTTCTCAAAGCCAGCGCCTTCGAAGTGGGACGACGCGCAGAAGTGGATTGCGAGTCCCATGTCGAATAGGCAACGCGGGCTAGCTCAGCTGAAGAAAATGGGGTTCATGGGGCATGGGGTCAGGCAACAGGCGTCATCGGCGAAGGTTATTTTAGAAGTTTCGGACGAGGCTGAAACGAAGAGGATCGATCTGAATCAGGAAAGGAAGGAAATGGATGGGAAGAGGGGGGTGGTTTGGTTACCAGAGCCATGCACTGAGGTGGATTTGGACATGAAGGATGCTCCTATGCTTGAGGACTATGCTCCGGATTCTACAAGTAAGTTATTGATTTGCTTGACCTAATTAAACATTGCAAGCAGCTCTTTATTGTTTTATTGTCTTTACAAGATTGGTATTTTCTTACACAAGATACTTCCTGATGTATCTCTGATTTGGACTTGGATACCGCTGCAGACATGCAATTTGTATGGCATTGCAGTTTAGGCGCGCTAGAAGAAATTCCTATGAAACCGGAGAGTGAAAGATCGACATTTGTCTCTACTTAGGGATTTAAAGCACACACAAGCAATCAAAACCAAACTTTTCTTTTCTAAGAACTTGAAAAATCCCGGCTTGGGTGAATGATGAACTTGCACAATAAATAAGAACTTAAGTACTAAAGTTCGTCCCTCTCTGAATAGAGACTTTGACAACATGTCACCCATGGGAAATTTGACTCACAAGGCTGATGATAGCGTGTGGAACAACCTATGGGCGGTGATTCGAACAAACTGTAACATGTCATTGGGCACCATCTACAAAAAAATAGTGAGAAGATGGAAGACATTAAATCTAGCATCAACAATAACAAATAGATACACATTGTTTATTGATACATTCAAGTGTTAGCAATAATGAATAACAGAATGTTGTTGTGCGGCACCTCTAGGAATTAGAATGGACTTGGCCAGAGCTGCTTTAGGCATTTCCAAATTTGATGTTTTCTTAAAATGGGTGTTGAATGCAACAACTATCATGTTACTAAAACTTGTGCTATCTTGGATTAGTGTATCCCACGCTTTGGGCAAGACTGATTTGATAGCTTGAGCCCGAGTGGGAATTGATAGTAATGACTAATGATAGTTATTATTGGCATCATCTCTAATCATCAAGAGTTGGCAATGACATCAGAATCACAGTGATGGATAAGTGAGGGCTCTTGCACATGCTGAGGGGAAATATTTTTAAAATGTTTAGTGTTGCCTCATTTCAAGCTGGGGAAAATTGGCATAAATGTCCACAAATGTTAATAAAGGAATGATAAAATGGATAAAGGGTGTAACCCTTAGATGAGGTTTCAAATTTCTTAGAATTAATGTGGTTAAATGAGGGCATACCAAACATTTATCCAACTCTCAGTTCTAACATCTTCGAACCAAACTCACTGTCCAGCTGACACCGTGAGTTTGAGGGGGATAATAAGCATCAGGCAACCATATACACTAGTGGACTAGCCTCAAGTAAATAAGGACCATTGGTCCGTAACAAACTAATACACATCCACTGTACACATGTAAAGGGTAAAGCATCACATGCACTCACGGTACAAGGCACTCAGCTTTATATATTCATTTCCTTGTGCAAAGCATAACAGCTTAGCTCATTGTACCAGGTTAATACATCCTCTACTTATAGTCTACTGTATTCTTACATGTAAAAGGCAAGTTTTCTTTTCAAATTTTACATAGTATCATAACAGTAATACCTCATGGTATATAGACATGGAGCAATTAGAAACTTCTCAAGTAGAACCATTTACCAATCCTCAAATATCCTCATCCCTCAAGTTTGTCATAGTCAACATCAAAGTCATCGTCCCCAGTCTCCTCTCCAACGACACTTATCAACTTGAAAATCTCAAATCCTCAAACTCTTCTCTGCCAATGGCTTCTCCGGCTTCCTCTATAGTAGAAACCCCATTCCACATCCGAACATCACCGCTCCCAACTCCACATTCAAAGGAAATCCTGCTTACGAGGAATGGCTCCTCATAGATCAAAACCTAGCCGCTGCCCTCTGCTCCACTCTCACAGCCTCTGTTCTGCCCTACATCCACAATCTCAACACCTATTGCGAGATCGAGAGTCGAGACAACCCTTGAGCATCGTCTCCAAGCCACTAATAGATACAGAGTAATACAGCTCAAGAATAAGATGAACAATGTTTCTATGAAGAACTCCTCCATGAGTTAGTACCTCATCGAAATTAAGACCCTAGTGGATCATATACCTGCCGCCGGCTCCACGGTTGATCATGAGGACATTATCCTCTACACTCTCAATCGGCTACCACCTCAATACCAATCTTTCAAAACATCCATCTAAACACAACTTCATCCAGTGAGCCTCGATGACTTCTACTCATTTCTTATTAGCAAAGAGATCAACCTGCCAGCCGATCAACTAGATCCCAACTGACTATGAATTCTTCCTATGCTCTCTACAACAATAGCGGGCGCAGATCCAGGGGTTGTGGTGTTCTTCTTACAACACCCCTCCTTGACCCTCTTCCTCCAACGCCTCTGTTATATATGTCAAATCTGGAACAACGAGGCCATTCTGCATACAAATGTTGGCATCGCATGAATGCCAACTACATGCCCCAACCAGCTGCCCAGCAACCTGTTGTTGCACCCACTGCCTCGGTCGCCTCCTCATCACTTTCCACCAAATGGATCTTGGACTCAGGAGCCACCTCCCACCTAACTCCTCATATTGACAATCTTCAACAACCCAATAGTTACTTTGGTCTATACTAGGTAACCGTAGGAAATGATACCAATACACCTATCACTCATACTAGTCAAGGTTTGCTTCCACTTCCCACTGATAAGCTTCTACTCTCTCAAATTCTCCATACTTCTCAAATTTCCTATAACCTTCTCTCCATTCACAAACTCGCGCAAGATAACAATCTTTCTATCCATTTTAATGCTTTTGGCTACAAAATCCTGTATCAGTCCTGTCGATGCATCCACTAAGGCCCAACTCGTAATGGTCTTTACTCAATGCATCTACCGCCTGCTCCCAAGGCGTTCACTACCTCCATCTCCTAAGCCCTATGCTAGCACAGACGTCTCGGCCACCCTCACTTTGGTATTACAACCACCATATATGAACAACATCCGGAACTCCATATTCTGGCTCAACTATCCTCTTATTTTTTCTGTATGACTCTAAGAGCCACAAGCTAGTGTTTCCTTTCTTTACTAATCACCAATGTACTCCTTTATCTTTATTGCATTCAGATGTATGGGGTCCTTCCCCCACCTTATCATCTCAAGGATTTAGCTACTATTTGTTATTTATTGATGACTTCTCAATATATGTATGGTTATTTCCCATGCATGCTAAATTTGAAGTTTCTTCTCGAATAATCAACTTCATACATTTTATAGAAAATTAACTCTCCACCAAAATAAAATGCATTTGCTTCCACAGTGGCAAGGAATACATAAACCACTCCCTCCAATCCTTCTTCCAAACGCATGGCATTTTACATCAGACGAGTTGCCCATACACACCTGAACAAAATGGTCTTGTTTAACGCAAGAACCGGCATATCATTGAGACAACCCACACCTTACTTGTCAAAGCCCAACTACCACATCATTTATGGCCTGATGCAGCCCTCACTACTGTATACCTCATCAACCGCATGCCTTCCCCAGTCACTAAACAACAATCTCCCTAATAGCCGCTCTTCAATTAATCCCCCACATACACTCATCTACGAATCTTTGGTTGTGCTTGCTTACCCTGGTTTCCCCCATCCACTCGCAATAAGCTCCAACCAATATCCACAATGTGCATTTTTCTTAGTTATTCATATATACTCAAAAAGGCTATTGATGCTGTTGACTATAAAAAAAAAAGAGAAGAGACATAAAAGAAATGAAAGGATCGAACAATCACATATGTCTAATTCGGGCACACTGTGTGCTCAAGTGAAGCAACTGTTCGTTCAAAATAAAGCAACCACCCGCTTACTCCTTTAAAATAATTGGAGCGTCTAGGGTTCACTAATCATCTTCCCTTTTCATCGTTGTTGTTCGGCTTTGCTTTGCAAGAGGCAAAAAGATTCCACAATAGCTCCTTTGGATCCATCGTCGTTGTTCGGCTTCGGTTCACAGGAGTGCACGCGCTGCTCCTTAGACTCCTTGTCGTTCTTCAGCTTCGTTGCTTCGCAAGAGGCGTAGAGATCGCAAGCCTCGCTTCTTCGGTTCTTCTTTTATCATTCGACTTCACCCCTCCGACCCCTTCGTTGATGTCCGACTTTGTTCCTTTGCAAGAGGTGTAGGGATCGCTCGAGTCGCCTCTTCCCTTTCTTCATTGTTCTTTGACTTTGCTTCGCAGGAGGTGCGGAGCTTGCACGAGTCGCTTCTTACAAATCTTCGTTGCTATTTGACTTTGGCCCCTTTATTGTTGTTCGGCTTCGTTGCTTGCATGAGGTATATAGATTACATAAATGGCTTCTTCAATTCCTTTGTTACTATTCGACTGTGCTCCTTCTCTGATCGGACCTAGTTGCTCGAGCAACCCCGACTCAAACCCTTTCTCTCTTTCTCTTTAAAATGTATATTATAATATTAATATATAATATTATATATAAATATATCATGATATATCTATATTATATTATTATTATTTATATTATATTATATATCTAATATAATAATAAAAGAAAAAAAAAAGAAAAGGGCTTTCAAACAGGTGTTGAAGACCTGCGTCGTCAACCATAGGTCCGACCAGGAATGCACAATTCGAAGACCCGCGCCGTGATCTTAGATTCAGACGGATGGTTTTAAATTTGAAGCTCCTATGTCATTGATCTTAGATCTGGGCAGGATGAAATAAAATTCGAAGACCCCACACAGTCGATCTTAGATCCTGGTGCACCCCACATAGTCGATCTTAGATCCTGGTGGGATTGTTTTAATTCGAAGACACCATGCAGCCGATCTTAGATTGTGGTGAGATGATTAAAATTTGAAGGCCCAACGCAGTCGATCTTAGATCCTAGTGGGATGGTTTTAATTTGAAGACCTTGCACGGTTGACCTTAGGTTCACGTAAGAAGAAATTTTGGCAAATGTCGTATCGATTTCTCCCCTGGTGGGGAGGGGACATCGAGAGACTGTCGAAATTTCTGGAAGAATAATTTTAAAATTATGAGAGTATAATTCAAAAATCTAAGAACGATTGATTTGAGAATGATCATTTTTTGAAATTAAATTTTAATCAATTTGTTAATTTATTTAACTAATTGAAAATTTAAATATAATTTAAAATTAAATGGATTGATTAATTAAATTTAAAATTTAATCTAATCAATTAATTTAAAAATTATAGTAAAAATTTTTAATTGAAATTTCTGTTAGTTAATTAAAAATAATTAACCATTTAATTTCAAATTTAAATTTGAAATTTAATTTAATAAGTTAATTAATCTATTTTAAAAATAATTATTATTTAATTGAGTGATTAATTAATCAATCAATTAAATATTAATTAATTAAAATAGGTTAATTAATTAATTAAATTATATTGAGTATAAAAAAAAGTGGAGAGACCCATTTGTGAATTATTATTTTTCAAAAAGGAGCAAGAAAAGAAAATACTGTTGTTCTACTAATTGCATAAACCACTACTTTCCAAACAACAACTCAACTTAACAAAATTTTACAAACTCAAAAATCAACTCAATCAACACACACATTACAAATTGAAACTCTCAACACTCTACAGTGGCTCCTGCAACTATCTGTGAGCTTCGTGAATCGCTGCAAGTACCACGTACTTGCAAACAAGCAAATAAGAATTAGTGCATTGTAAATAAATTAAATTAATGTTGGAAAATAATAAATCTAGTTACTGCAGGTAAAACAAAATATTAGAAATCAAGGAAAGCTAAGTACTTAAAAACTAGTAAAATAAAATTGTCATAAAATGAGTAGAGTAGTGGACTACTGCGGTAATAAAAAACTACGAACACATAACAACTAAAACACTAACGACAGTGTCAAAACCCTCCAGTGTCAAAATCACAAACTCAAACTAACTTAAACAAGTACAAAACAAATCTCCAAACATTGTACAAGCAACTAATGTCTATTTAAATAATTAAATTCAAATTCATGGGCAGTCTTGTTTATAAGAACTTGCTTGTAAGACTCACTACCTAGTAACTTTCAAAGGAAAGCAGCAAGCCCGACCTTAGAAAAAAGTTTTAGGTGAAATTGACCTAACCCTTAATCCCCAATTAATACCCCTGCCACTTCTTTTCACCTAAAACTTTCCCCTAAGGTCGGGAAATTGACCTTAGGGGAAAGTTGTAGGACCCAGAAGTGGTCGGGGTTTTAATTGGAGATTAAGGGTTAGATCAATTTCACCTAAAACTTTCCCCCTAAGGTTGGGTTTGCTGCTTTCCTTTAAAAATTGCTGGGTAGTGGGTCTTACAATCAAGTTCTTATAAACAAGGCTGCAAATGAATTTGAATTTGATTATTTGAATAAATAATAATTGTTTGTACAATATTTAGAGATTTGTTCTAAACTTATTTGAGTTGGTTTGAGTTTGTGATTTTAATACTTCGGAGTTTTGACACTGGCGTCAGTGATTTAGTTGTTATGTGCTAATAGTATTTTCTTATCGTAGTAGTCCATTACTCTACTCATTTTCTGGCACTATTACTTTACTAATTTTTTAGTATTTAGTTTTCCTTGCTTTCCAGTATTTTGTTCTATCTGTAGTAGCTTGATTTATTATTTTTCAGCATTAATTTAATTTATTTACAATAGACTGATTCTTATTTGCAAGTACGTGGTACTTGCAGCAGTTCAAGGAGCTCACAGATAGTTGTAGGAGTCACTGTAGAGTATTGAGAGATTCAATTTATATTGTGTGTGTTGATTGAGTTGATTTTTAATTTTGTAAAGTTTTGTTGAGTTGAGAGTTATTGTTTGGAGATTAGTGGTGTATATCAATTAGTAGAAAAACAATATTTTCTTTTTTGCCCTTTTTTAAAAAGAAAAATTCACTAGTGGCTCTCTCAACTATTTTTTATGCCCAATATAATTTAATTAATTATTAATTAATATTTAATTGATTGATTATTTAATCGCTAAATAAATAAAAATTATTTTTAAATAGATTTATTAACTTATTAAATTACAAATTTAAATTTGAAATTTAATGGTTAATTATTTTTAATTAACTAACAAAAATTTCAGTTAAAAAATTTTATTAGAATTTTAAATTAATTGATTAAATTTAAATTTAAATTTAATTATTCAATCAATTTAATTTTAAATTATATTTGAAATTTCAATTAGTTAAATAAATTAATGAATTGATTAAAATTTGATTTCAAAACATGATCATTCTCAAATTAATCACTCTTATATTTTTGTATCATTCTCTCATAATTTTAAAGTTATTCTCCCATAAATTTTGGTAACCTCCCAACGTCCCCTCTCCCATCAGGGGAGAAATCGGTATGGCATTTGCTAAAATTTCTTTTTACCCGGACATAAGGTCAATTGCGCAGGGTCTTCGAATTAAAACCATCCCACCAGTATCCAAGATCGAGTGCATGGGGTCTTCGAATTTTAACTATAAAACATGATCTAAGATCGACTGCGTCGGATTTTCGAAGTAGAATCATCCCACCAAGATCTATGATCGACTGTGTAGGGTCTTCGAATTTTATTTCATCCCGCCCAAATTTAAGATCAATAGAGCGGGGGCTTCGAATTTAAAATCATCCGCCCAGATATAAGATCACGACAAGGGTCTTCGAATTGTGCATTCCTAGCCAAACCTAAGGTTGATGGCGCAGGCCTTCAACACCTGTTTGAAAGTCCTTTTCTTCTTCTTTTTTTTTCTTTTATTATTATATTAGATATATAATATTATATAAATAATAATAACATAATATAGATATATCATGATATATTTATATATAATATTATATATTATAATACACATTTTAAAGAGGAATGGAGAAAGGATTTGAGTCAGGTCTGCTCAGGCACTTGGGTCCAGTCGGAGAAGGAGCACAGTCGAAATGTCGAATAGTAACAAATGAACTGAAAAAACCACTCTTATAATCTCTATACCTTCTGCAAAGCAACGAAGTCGAACAGCAATAAAGGGGCCGAAGTCGAACAACAATGAAGATTTGGAAGAAGCGACTCATGCGAGCTCCGTACCTCCTGCAAAGCAAAGTCAGACAGCAGCGAAAGAAGGGAAGAGGCAACTCGAGCGATCCCTGCACCTCTTGCAAGGAACAAAGTCGGACGACAACAAAGGGGTTTGAGGGGCGAAGTTGAACGGCAAGGCTTGCAATCTTTGTGCCTCTTACGAAGATGAACAACGACGAGGAGTCGAAGGAGCGGGGCGTGCACTCCTGCGAACTGAAGCCGAACAACAACGAAGGATCCGAAGGAGCGATTGTGCAATCTCTTCATCTCTTGCGAAGCAAAGACGAATAACAACGACAAAAAGGGAAGAAGATTAGCGAACCCTAAACGCTCCAATTATTTTAAAGGAGTAAGCGGGCGGTTGCTTTTATTTAGAATGAATAGTTGCTTCGCTTGAGCACACAGTGGGCCCGAATTGGATAGATGTTTTTGTTCGATCCTATCATTTCTTTTATGTCTCTTCTCTTTTTTTTAATAGTCAACAGATGCCAAGACCAATCCACCTGCAAAATCTTCTTTTCTCGCCATGTCCGATTTAATGAATCCGTCTTTCCCTACCAAACAACTACACAAGCTCCACCACTCATTTCGCCAACCTCTAATCCACACTTACATCATCCAGTCCACCTATCTTATAAGCTATGTTGGTGACATCCTCCTAACCAACTCCTCTTCAACTCATCTCAACCACATTGTCAACAATCTCCACTCTACGGTCTCCATGAAACACCTCGGTAATCCCTCCACCTTCCTAGGCATTCAAATAACTCATCACCCACATCTCTATTTCTTTCCCAAGCTACCCACTACTTCAATTCTCAATAAAGCTGGCTACCTATCCTGCAATCCAACCATCAACCCCACATCATCCAACTGTCTGCCTACTACAAATTCAGCTACTACTCCATTCTCTCCTACTCTATATCGTCACCTCATAGGCTCCCTACGATACTCACACTCACTCGTCCTGATATAGCCCACTTAGTCAATCAATTGTGCCAACACATGCACAATCCCTCTACCGTACACTCACAATGGTTGAACAACCTTCTTCGCTACCTCAAAGGAACGATCACTTACCAATCACAAAGGGTCCTCTGATTCTCTGCTCATATGTCGATTCTGATTGGGCTAGTGACATTCACACTCGTCGATCCACCACAGGTTACTTCTCCTTTCTTGGTCCAACTCTCATCTCTTGGATAGTAAAGAAACAATCCACCGTCGCACGTTCCTCTACGGAAGTGGAGTATAGAGCTCTTGCAGCTGCATAAGCTGACATTGTGTGGATTTCAAAGACTTCTTAGGGACTTCAACATTCTAATCACAAAATCGACTACACTCTAGTGTGACAATTGATTATTCATTGCGCTAGCCAATAATCCCGTATTCCACGTGCGCACAAAGCACATTGAAATCGACTACCACTTCATTCGAGAACAGGTTCAAGCTCAACACATTCATTTGACCAAACATTGAAATCGACTACCAATTGCCTCTCAGGATCAACCTGTAGACATTCTGACCAAACATTTATCCAACTCTCAGTTCCAACATCTTCGAATCAAACATTAGGCAACCATAGACACTAGTGGAATAACCTCAAGTAATCAGGACAATTGTTCCATAACAAACTAATACACATCCACCATACACATGTAAAGGGTAAAGCATCACACTGCAGTCACGGTACAAGACACTCAGCTTTATATATTCATTTACCTATGTAAAGCACAATAGCTTAGCTCATTTTTACTATTATTACATGTAAAAGGCAAGTTTGCTTTTCAATTTTTACAGTTTAGAATAACTTGGATTTAATTATTCAATTTAGACTCATTTGTGGTTGGATTAGACTAATTCGACCAAACGTGGACATTGCTTGACCTTTTTAATTGTGTTTTTATGTTTATGAAAATAATTATTGGAAATATAATCATAAATTTAATCAAATTAATTCAAATATTAATTCTATCTTTTAAAGACCTGATTCATGTTTCATTAAAAGGTGTGCTTAATTAGAGAGAGGCTTTTATAATCCCAACTTTTGTCCCCTTATGGGCATTTATCTACATGAGTTCAAAATTATTCTTGTGGCTTAAGAGGGGTTCCAATCAATCTAGCACTGCTTCTGAGTCACAATTCATGTTTAAATTTTTTCTGTAATAACTTTAAATTTAAAATGATTGATTAAATTTATTTTCGTGCATTCCTGACAAATTTATTTGGGACTGTTATGGCACTGTGCTTGTGAGCATAGCAGCCCTGCACTCTCTGTTTGAGATTTCTGGAATGGGCAACTCAACAATGTTGGAATCTTGGCGCTATGGTGCGAGTCTCTCAGGTCTATAATAATTTGGGTCAGCATTGTGACGTTGTGGTTTTGAGCATTGCGGTGCTATGTCATTAAACATATTTTCTTAATAAATAAATCCAAAATCATTTTATCAAAATCCTCACCTCACCTCCATTCCATATGCTTTTGGCTGGGTGAATAGAGAGGAGGAGAGATAAAGTTGGTGTTGGGGCATTTTTGTCCTCACTTAAGTTACGATAGTTGTTCTGATCGTGGTAGATAACTTTTGCCTTACATCTGTTTTCAATGGTTCTAATTTTTACCATTTTCTCTCTCAAATTTGATAAAAATGCATTATCTTTTGATTAGATGATTTCCACCATATAACTTTTTATATATGATTGATATCATCATTCTAAGCAAATTGACATGTTCATATTGAGATTTCACATGTAGTTTAAATGTTTTTCATTTCATCTAAAATGACCCGTATAATCGCATGTATAAAATGAATAGAAGCCAGTGCATTTAATTTCAGCGCTAAATATATGATATGCATAAAGTTTACAGTTCATTTAACATGCAGTTAATCTTAGCCAACATGATACTTCAGCTTCTACTCACAATGACACTAGTTACATCATGCCACCAACCATAGTAAAAGCTATCTCCATGAGGGACATGGGAACTGAAATGACCCCAATTGCTAGCCAAGAGCCATCTCAAACTGGAACTCCTGTTAGAGCAACAACGCCATCAAGAAGCCCAACTTATTCAAGAGCATCCACACCAAAAAGAACTGCATCTTCCAGCATTCCAATTGATTCAGTTGATTCCAACGGTGATAAAGAAATTACTGAAAAGCAGCTGAGGCTCAAAACTAGAAAAGAGATAATGGTTCTGGGCACACAGTTGGGCAAGATGAACATTGCAGCTTGGGCGAGTAAAGAAGATGAAGCAACTAATCCATCTGTTTCCTTGAAGACAGACCAGCCACCAAAAAGCATGATTGATACTCGTGCAGTAGCTTGGGAAGAGGCAGAAAAGGCCAAATACATAGCTAGGTAAATTTATTGAAGAACTAGGCTTGCCCTTTTGGGACTTGTTTTTATTCTTTGGCGGCCTTGGTAGTTGCTCACTGTCAACCATATCACCCCTGTTACAGTTATGAGTTGTAATTTAATGTTTTTTGTAATATTATATTAAGAATTCATTATTGACATATCTTTCAGGTTTAAACGGGAAGAAATCAAAATTCAAGCCTGGGAAAATCATCAGAAAGCCAAAACGGAAGCTGAAATGAGAAAAGTTGAGGTATTATGGATAGTCTGTAGATTTTTTTCTCCATGTAACATTTTCATCATTTTATCACATGGATTAGGTTTTTGATAGGAAATACTTGAGTTCGCAAGTAAACCTAAGGGAAACACTTGAGTTCGCAAGCAAACCTATCACTAATTGGTGAAAACAGCGAGAATAATGAAAAATCTGGGCAAAATCAGCTCCAAAACAATGGATTGCAATAAAGGAATCAAGTCAAACAAACACAAAGTAAGATACAAGTGATCCTCAATTCGAGAGGAGGATAGTTCAGTCTAGAGCCCAAGACGCCAATAAACTACAAGAGAAACAAATCAAAGCATAAAACCTAAACCTAGCTTCTCATGGTTTGAAATACCTTCCCTCCTAATAAAAGCTTCCTAATATAAAACAAATTCAAATTGACTTCCTCATGCTTAAACTGCCTTCGCTCTCTCTCTAATTGCCGCCCAAGGAGGGGGCCCACTTGCTTAGGCGGTGGGAATTAAAGGAGGCGGCTTAACCCGCCCCCTATAAGTTTGAACCGGCCCCACCTGGGCTGGTTTGGGTTGAACTATAATAGTTTATTATTATTATTATTATTTTTTTAAAATTTTTATGAAACTGCGCATGGATTAGTTTGGCATCATAAATTATCTTGTGCTTGCCTGACAATATTCGTGTCTCAATCCCTGGATATAGGGATAATGGACATATTTCATCTTGCTTAGCAAGGTTGTATCTTTGTAGAAACAGAGAGGTGGAGTTTCAATACATCAGGTGGAGGCTTTCGGAAAGACGGGAGAATAAGGAATTAATTCATTGCATTGTCTACTGGATACAAGAGATATAAATACACAAAGGTTACAAAGAAAGTACAACCTATTCTAACGGTACAGGTATGGTTCCAATCTGTGCTCGCTACGTGTACAGTTGGCTAACAGCCCCCCTTCAAACTTATGGCTGTGTAGTGGCTGTGAGTTTGCTGGAGATATACTTAAATCTTTGTGTTGGTAGAGCTTTTGTGAAGATATCGACGAGTTGATCCGTGGTACAGATGTGATGAACGGATATGTGATTTTTCTTTATGCAGACCCTGATGAAGTGACAGTATACGGGGTTGTTGGCGAGGGTAATAGCCAATGTGTTGTCACAGTATACGGTTGTTGGTGCGTCTTACGGTGTATGGAGGTCTTTTAGAAGTTGTCGGAGCCAGAGTATTTCGGATGCTTCGGCGGCCAGAGCTCGGTTCTCGGCTTCGGTGGAGGACCGGGCGATGGTATTTTGTTTCTTGACTTGCCATGAGATTGAGTGGCCGAGAAAGTTGCAGAAGCCGGAGATGGATTTTCGGTCATGTTGATTGCTTGCCCAATCTGCATCTATGTAGCCGCGTAATGTGAGGTTAGCTCGGTTTAGAGGAATACCTGTGTGCGTGGTTCCATGAATATATCAAAGAAGCTGTTTGAGTGCTTCTTGGTGGATGTGGAGCGGTGTTTGCATATGTTGGCAGAGTTGTTGGACTGCAAATTGTATGTCTGGTCTTGTTAGGGTGAGATACTAAAGTGATCCGATGATTTGTTGGTACAGATGAGGATTGTCGTAAGGTTCGTTGGATTTGCTTGTTGTTGTTGTTTTGCAGGTGATGGGGGTGGAGACCGGTTTGGATTGAGACATACCCGCGCGCTCAATGATTTTTCTTGAGTATGTTTGCTGATGTAGTAGGATGCCAGAGTCGGTATGGTGTGCTTGAATGCCCAAGAATTGTGATAGAGAACCAAGTTTTCTCATCTGAAAGTTGTCGTGTAGGTTAGAGAGCAGTTTATTGATTTCTGTTGGGGAGTTACCTGTGAGGAGTATGTCGTCAACGTAAATGAGGATGTAGATGCGAGTGTTCCCGGATTTGTATGTGAGGAGAGAGTGGTCGGCTGCGCTTGTTTTGAACCCATAGCTTGGCAAGTGATTTGATAGGGTTGCTACCACTCCCGGGGTGACTGTTTCAACCCATAGAGAGCTTTCTATAACCGGCAAACATGTTTGGGATGAAGAGAATCTTGGAATCCGGGTGGTTGATGCATGTAGACCGTGTCAGATAATGTCCCGTGGAGGAAAGCGTTTGAGACGTCGAGCTGGTGTATGGTCCAGTTGTGGTTGAGAGCCAAGAGAATGAGAATGCATATAGTTGGCATTTTAGCGACGGGGCTGAAGGTTTCGGTGTAGTCGATGCCGTGTTCTTGATTGTAGCCTTGTTGACCTTAATCTTATGACCAGATGAACCCAAAGGAAAACAAAAAGAAAATACCTGTAAACCATCGGATCCTCAATACCTTGCCAAAATCCCGCTGAAATCGGTGCCGTTTGAGTCGCATCCTACGGAAATCCCGCCCGAAATCCTGCTAGAGCCGCTGGACTCGCGTCTCTTCCCAGATTTCCTGCGACGTCGCCTCGATCGAACGACCACAGGAGTCGTTAAATAGAAGCCAAGCTCTCGTTCATTTCCACAGAAGCTCTCCCGATACTTCTCCCACGACAACTCACTCCTCCCGAATCCCTCTGATCTCCCTCCGACCAAGCTCTTCCTGTTTTCAAGCTCCATCACGACCAGAGCCCTAGCCGAGCCGCCCGATCTCCGCTTCTCTTCATCCCGTAGCCGCACCTCTGCGTCCGAACCCCTCTCCACTTCCGGTAGCCCTTCCCGCTTGCCGTGTCCGTCCGACCTCCACTAGAGAAGAGCCGAGAGAGAGAGAGAGAGAGAGAGAGAGAGAGAGAGAGAGAGAGAGAGAGAGAGAGAGAGAGAGAGTGAAAGTGAGAGGAAGCCCTACCTACCCGCCGCCCTCTGCTGCTCCGATCTTGTCGTGGCTGTTCGGTTTGGCTCCAACGACGACTTTCCTTTCCTGTTGAGATCGGAAGTTATAACATTTTGAGCGGAAGCAACAACGGGAATTCGCTGGCTGAGAAGGTAACTCACTCCCATTCGTGCGCTTCTTCGGCCAAATCCCGTAGACCTGCTGAACCGCAAAGGGAGAGGTTATGTAATTTTTTATTAAAATTAATGTTGATTAATTTTAATCAAAATTAATAATTATTATTAATTAATTAGTCTTAATAAAAATTTTATTTTAATTAATTTTAATTAACAGAAATTATTAAATTATTTATAATTATTGAAATTCATTATAATTCATTTTAAGAAATTAATTGTAATGAATTTTAATTAATTATAATTAATCTTAATTAAAGTTAATATTAATTAATTATGATTAATTAGTTTTTTTAATTAAAGATTAATTAACATTAATTATTTATAATTAATTAAAGTTGTTTATAATTAATTATCTTAATTAATTATAATGGCTTTTAATTAATTACAAAAAAAAAGCTTAATTCTCATCCCCTCTCTTACCTCGGCATACGCGTCGGGTCGGCAAACCACCCATGCACGCTTTTCTCTAGCGTGGTGGGAGGGAACCCGATGCGACGCCTACGACGAGATAGGCGAGTGACTCCTCGATCCGTGTGCTAACCCCGACGACACTTGCAAAGGTATAAGCTCCTAAACTCTAAACTCCGAGAACCAATCCCGGCGCTTGCAACGCGGCGAACAACCAACTCATGCACGCTTTTCTCTAGCGTGGTGAGAAGGGAATTCGTTGCGATGCTTGCGACGGGGCGGGTAATCAAAACCCCATTTTCGGTGTTAGCGGCGGACCGGAAAACCAACTCATGCACGCTTTTCTCTAGCGTGGTGGGAAGGGAACCCGATGCGACGCCCACAACGAGAGGGGGTAAAATATACAACTGCTTATTTTAAACCGGTGCCCGCAACCCATGCACGCCTTTCTATGGCGTGGTGGGGAATAAAAGAAATTACGGCCGCGGTGTCCTCTTTTGAGGGCACCTACCGTGCACGCTTTTCTCTAGCGTGGCGGGAGGCCTAGTTTTCCGTAGTTTTCCCCTAAACGGGGGAGACGCCGGAAGGCTGCCGAAATTTCGGGTAAATGCAAGATCGTACTTGAGACAATTTGGAGCTTTACTTGGACATTGATTGGAGCATCAAATGTACTTAATTCAAACTCAAACAATCAATAATAATTTCAAATGCAAGCAAGAACTTGAACCGAACAAGACTACAGGGGACTTGTGAACATTAAACTTGAACAAGACTCAGACTGCAGGGGACATAGAACATGACTCGAACAATCTGAAAGTTCAAGTGAGCTTGACTTTGCAAACATTTGGAACTTGAACTCAACATGATCACAAGGAAGATTGGACATAGAACTTGAATTTGAACTTTGAACTCAAACAAGAATGAGAACTTGAGTTGGTTATTTGAATTCAAGTAAATACTTGATCATGTGCTTTGAACTTGGACCATGCGATATCAAGTGGGTTTCAATAATGAACTAAGAATTGAATGATCCATAAGAATTCAAGTCAAACCATAGCACAAGGAATTCAAATGAATCATAAGAGATTTGAACTTGAATGAACAAACCATATAAGGCCAATCTCTTGACAATGTAGAGTTGGAACCAAGCATGAAAGAGCTTGATATCATGCTTAAAATGAAGTTATGAGTGATGAGAAAGCAATTCCTAATTGAATGCAAAAGGTATGCACTGAATGATAGTCTCATGGACAACAAAAAAATTCACATTCGGTGAATGTAGTACCGTACAAACCAATGCAAGAAAGAAGTGGAAAGGGGATTGTCTATGCTCTTGATGCAAGAAATCTCCAATGGAATGATAAAGAATTATCACTTTAATTTGGATGCAAATCCTAATTAAGAAAATGTTTGAGTTATTCAAATATCATACAAATAAACAATGACTTGTAGTGAACAATGAAACTACAAACACGAATTGCTTACAAGCAATACGAAAGTTATAGAAGATGCCTCATGATTTCATAGAATCCCTTTGACAAATAATGAAGCTTACAAATAGAGGACAATAATTGACTAACGATGTTCATCCCAATCATGCAAATCGATGATTTGAAATAATTGTGATAGATGTGGGGTGTTTGTGATGAATAAAAGGCGATCTCTTACGAGCTATCGTAGAAAACCTATTACATACACACGATCTACAAGTAAATGTCCAAAAGGCTTCAACAAATACATGCATCTACAATTAAGGCAGGAGATTAGTTAGTGCACTACGATCCACCTACAGAAAACCAACGAGTAGTGCACGACAGTCTACCTGTACAAAGCAGCGAACAACTCCATTCAGAAGCTGCTACGCCACGCCACCGGATCTGCAACATTCGTACAAGCAGACAGAAGGCGTCTACAATTATTTCAAAGTATCCCTGCACGTGCACTATAAATTGTATACACATAGGTACACTGAAAGGGGTAAAAATAATTATAAAACCCGCATGGGCCCCGGCGAGCATGTTATTGGTACACACGTGACGTCTAGGGATGCTGCGCGGGCTGACAAGTGAATTCTTGTTCGAACCCGATCCTCCTATACGGATCAATAGGAGTCGACAAGGTTCGAACTCTCAAACAAATACACGGTTGAGAGGACCAGTATATTTGTCTTAATACATTCATATTAGGCTTTTAAGGCCTACGACAACGAGAATTCACTATCAAAGGGCATAAAGCCTACGAAATCCGATCCTCTGTCGACAGCCCGATAGAGTTGACAAGGTTCAATCCATAAAAAGAAATGACCCCCAAACACCCCGATGATGGCCGTGTTGAATGCAGATCTCAACCGGAGGGGTTCCCAAATATTTTCAATCGTCTCCCAAAAGTCCATTCCAAATATCTTCCAAGCTCCACCCAAAATCCCAGAAAAATCCAAAAACTCCACAAAAATCCCAAAAATCCTAAAAATATTTAAAATTGAAATAAATCCATCAAAAACTTAAAACAAAATCCATCCGCCCTCCGCAACAGTTTGTCGACAAATTTAAATAAACTCTAGCTCACAAAGAGCCAAATGCCTAGTCGAAAATATCACTAGGATCCATTCTCAAACAATCTCTTGCCAGTAAGGACGTGGTACGTGTCCTCTAACCGGCAGTTTCGCCGCCAAATGGCACTGCAGGTAAACGGTTATGACCCGGGGCCCTCTGAACCGAGTGGTTTTGCCGTCAAATGGCACCACGGATAGCGGTTATGGCCAGAGCCAATACGCTCGTTATTGGCATCAAATCCTTGAGATATGAATCAATAGGATATAATCGATAGGGCACAAAGCCCTCTGTTAGCTAAGGTGGATTTAAATTTGTCCCCTTAGACAGACATTCAACCCCGGTCTATAAGGTCCCCTTGGACGAAGCAACCCATGGCTGCCGACAAGGATCCTTCTGTCAGGTTGGGTCGACTACCTCCTCTGACTAAGTAGACCAGGGACCACGATGACCCGGGATGACGGAACCATGGGATCTTGATCGGGTCCATCATCCATTCCCCCACCATCCGCTTTAAGTGCAAGATGGTGAAATTTCTAATTTTAAATATCAAATTTCCCAAATATTTCAACCCAAATTCTCAAATCTAACATTCTCAAATTCCCAAGCCCATTGCTGCTACTATATGTCAGATAACACGTATATTCTACGTATCTGATCGACGACTAGCATTAATCGAAAGTTCTCTCTCGTGATCGAGAGGGGTAATTAACTATAGGGGCTTGCGCCTATAGGAAACCAGAACTCAGATCATAAAGTCCTCACAAAATGAGGGCGAAATCTCTGGGTAGTGTCTTATCTACAAACCCATCTGCCTTCCAAAATTTACCTCGGAACTTAGTTCGTTAAAACTCCCTCGCCGAATAAGAAGAGCGAGCTGAGGCCGGGGCCAAATTTTCGGAGCCCACAGATTTCTAGCGACTCCACTGGGGATTGGTTTCTCTTTCCATCTCTGGCTAGTCATTCATAAGCTATAGTAGCAATTATTTCAATTCATACTCAAGATTTTGAGTCTTTCAAAATGATCGTTTAATGATTCAAAACTCTGAATTTTTTAAAATGGTCATTTGACAAATTTATTTGGCATTCAATAGAGTTTTAAAATTATTTTTATTGCTTGCTTATGCTAATCATTTTTGTCTATTTCTGTTTTTGTGTTCTGTGCAAGTCTCTGCATTTTGAAAGTGCGGGGTGATGTATCAGATTCTAATTACTAACCCTTGCCTTTCATTCATGCAGATGGATCTACAGAACACCCCGATGATTGTCCAGTTGGGACAAGGAGCCAGGATCCAACTGGCTAATGCTATTATCGAGACCGGAAATGCCGGAGCTACCATCCAGTTTGGTAGCGTTGACTTCCCGACGATTGCTGCAAGGAATGCCGCCATTCCTGTGAATGGTAGGAATGCTGAGAAGTCTGCCAGAAGACTCAATGCTGATGAAGCTGTCACCCATCGTGTGCATCTGCCAGCACAACGATCTGTTGCTGAAAATTTTCGTGGGAGAATTTATGTATTCGAGAGGCTATCACAGCCTGACATCCCAGCCACCAAAAGGATTGTGGCTGATGGAAGAATCTCCGTGGTGACTGCAAACACCACCACTCTGTCAACCAGGTTATCTGCACCTGGGAAATACAATGCTGAGGCCTCCTCATCTGGAGGAAGGCCTACAAGGAGACAGAGAAGGAAGATGAATGCTGAGCTCTGAGCTCAGCATCAACAACTGCCAATTCATCCCTCCAATCTGTCGGCCCAAGAGCCTGAAGCCAATGTTCCCACTCGGAACAAGTTTACTGACCTGAGGTGGGTCAAAAGAAATAGCTCTACTGGAGAGCTAAAGAAATCTTTTTGGGATCGACGGCCTGAGGCCCCAATCCCTTCAAAGAAGAAAGAGCCCGAAACTCTTTCTGCTCGAGTAGACAGAGTCCTGAAGACTGTAAAGGAGAAGGGGCTGAAGAAAAAGAAATTCCAACGGCCTTTGGTGATCGAGGCCAGGAGAACCCCGCCAAAGGAGCGCCTGTCCTTTGCTACAGAAAGAAGAGAAAGACAGTATGTTTCACGCGGTGAACATCGGGGCGTGACACCGGAATTACAGATTCAGGGATCCGCCGCTGAAAGGTCCCGGTGGAAAGGAAAACAAGTCTGGAGGCCAAAGCCTCGGAGAAATGAAAAAGAAAGAAGAGAAAGAGGAACTGATCTGGGCGTGACATCTGGTGAGGCTTCCCGGAGATCCGCCCCCATCTGCGAACAACGTCAGAAGTGGGCCCCAAAAGGGACCCATAATGACATTCCTCCAGACGGTAGACACCTTGGGGAATCCTCCAAGGGATCCCGTCACCCTCCATCCCCTCCAAAGGAAGAGACTAACTTCGATCCCAGCCCACTGATCGAAGAAGTCCCCGTGCCTAATCAAGAACCGGAAATCCAATGGCGTCGTCGCTCAGAGATCCGACTACTGGAAGAAAATATAGATGACCAAAATCTAGAGGAAGAATTCCTTGAAGGGGAAGAAAGTATTGAAGAAAACATTGATGAACTTATGGAGGAAAATTTAGAAGAAAATATTGATGAATTTCTAGAGGAAAATCTATAAGAAGAAATCAAAGAAATGAATGACACCCTAGACATGGAAGTTGTCTATATGGTGACACATGTAGACATTGATGATGGCGTCAATTATGATGATGATGAAGATGAAGAGCGTTGGCAACCGCCACCCAGGCAAATATACCGTCGTCGTCGTAGAGAAGGGTCCACCACTGGCAGAAGTCGTCATTCTCAAGAAGAAGAAGTGGAGGAAGTAGATGAAAACCCTTCTGAGGCCGAAAATGTCACGCTCGCTGAAATGCGGCGACAAATGAGGCGACAGATGAGAGCCAAAGATAGAGAAATCTCTCAGTTAAATGAGAAGATGACTGAGATGATGGCTCAGATGGGAGCGATGATGCAGATGATGCAAAGAACTGCCGCTGTTGGTGCCATCCCTAATCCTCCTGCTGATCCTCCGAATTTTCAGATGCCTCAAGTCTCGGGAGTACGAGGTATTCCTGAAGGTGGTCACGAGGCTCATAATGTCATTCGTCAGCCCACCCCACAAAATATTGCAAGTACTTCCGAATCAGTAACTGCCGCACAGTTGGAAGGAATAATCACAGAAAGGATCAGGGCTATTATAGCCGTTGATCAAGCAGAAAAGTTGGTGGGCAAAGGTCGTCCTTATCCTGCTGAATACGACCAAGTACCGTACCCAAAAGGGTATTCTGTACCAAAGTTCAATACTTTCAACGTTACTAACAACCCCAGGCAGCACCTGGCACAGTTTAAAGCCACCTGTGGAAATACAGGAGGAAATGACGCCCTACTCTTCCGACAATTCGTCAGCAGTTTGACAACAACTGCTTTCGAATGGTACGCTGAACTGCCAAACGACTCTGTGAAGACCTTTGCAGAGTTGGAATCTATGTTCGTGAAGAGATTCGCTAGTGCAACTGAGAAGATCACAATCGCTGACCTCGCTCTGGATAAGAGAAAAAGAGAAGAATCAGTGACTAAATACATCACTCGCTGGCGAAATTTGAGCATGAAATGTGAGCAGCAGTTAGAGGAAGAGCATGCCGTACAGTTATTAATGGGCAACATTGATGACAAGATGCAACCCTTCCTGTGCATGGCTACAATCAATACATTTCAAGACTTGCTCGACAGAGTGGCCAAATTTGAGAAACTGAATTTGTCCAGATCAGAAAATCACTCTGATAAGCCCAAGAAGGCCAAGGCCCCAGGTGTTAGAAGGGGTGAAGCCGATTCTACATTCTTCTCCAGAGCTGATAGAGAAAAGCAGGTGATTTACAATGTAGACAAGGGCAAACAGCCGATGCAATATCAAGAAAAGCCCAAACAGGCCTACAACCCCAATCCCCAACCGAAGCTGATATTAGGGGGAAATGATAAGCCACGAACTTATCAAACTGGAGGCCAGAGACAGGCAATAGGAACTGGTGATAGAATGTTTCGATCCCTCAAAGATAAAATGAATAAAGAATATTCATTCAAGAGGGAGAGTGTCGCCAAATTATTTCGACAAGTGTTGAAATCGGGTTTAGAACTGCCTGAATGCAAGAGACCCGAAGAGTCGAAGAACACTGGTGACCCAAATTATTGCCCATATCATCGTGTACTCAGCCATCCTATTGAAGATTGCTACATCTTTAAGGATTGACTTGAAAGAAAATATCAAAAAGGGGAACTCACTTTGTCCGACAATGTGTTGTCTCACCCTAGAAAAGAATCAACTCGGGTGGTCACGTCCTCTTCCGTACCCCTGGTTGAAGAAAGAAGAAATGAAAAGAAGCCAATTCAAGAAGAAAAGTGGGAGACTGCGGTTTCCAAGAAGACTGTGAAAATGTTGAAGCAACTTGAAGGAGTTTCGTGTGTAAAGTGGAAGTCTCCTATTGAGCCAATGATAGATTTGAAGGCACTGCCAGTGGTACGACCTTCTACTTCTAAGCAGTTTTCCAACCAAGTTGGTCCTTCAAAGACTGGAAAGAAGAAGTCATCCAAGAAGAAAACCAAGATGAAAAAGCCTAAGGAGAAAAAGACTACAACTCAGAGGTTTATTGATAGTTTGGATGAGTACTACCAGACTGTGAGGCGACCTATCAAGCTCGCTGACTTCATGTCGGAGCTTAAGATAGATGAAGTTGAAGAAGATGATGAAGATTCTCTTCTAACAGAAATATGTCGCGTCATCTCAGTGGCGCCGAGTATCTCGATAAAAGAGGAATACACATAAGTACCCTCTGAATCCTGTATGATGGTTTTGCCAATGGATTACAGTTCGGAGGAGGATTTGTATTTTCCAGAGGGAGACGAATCAGACCCTAGTATAGCGTCTCGGATGGGGCATGTAAACCTGGGTGGTGATTCTGAATCAACAGATGAGTTCCTAGATGCAACAATGGCTGATTCTGAAGAAAATACTCCATTAAATGACTCTGAACCGGAGGAGATTGCTCAAGTGCAGTTAAGAAGCGGAAAAATACTACCGCCTCCACCGAAGAAAGGGGTCTCCAATAAAGATAAGGAAAAAGAAATAATTATCAACGATGATATTATCTCTGAAGATCTTAAGAAAAAGAACACTTCATCCAAGGGGATAGATTACAATATCTTATCCCATTTGAGAAAAATCCCAGCACAACTCAGTATATACGACGCGTTGATAATGTCTAAAGACCTTCGGGAGACTCTGATTCAGGCTCTCAAAGATCCCGAAAGATATGAGGCATATTTTGCTGAACGTAGTTTGACTGAGGTTCTGCAAACTCGTAATGAGCCATTCATTACTTTCTCCGAAGAAGACATGATGCTCGGAACTGCAGACCATAATCGCCCTCTGTATGTTACTGCAGAGAGCGATAAGCTGATCATCAGTCGAATCCTAATCGATCCCGGATCCTCCATAAATCTGATAAGCTTGAAAGCATTGAGATCCCTCTGCCTTGATGTGGAACACCTCGGACCAGATAAGTTAATGGTGCATGGTTTCAACGAGAAAGGGCAGAAGACCCTTGGATCATTCATGCTCCCTCTTGTATTTGGAGAGCTCCATACAGAAGCTAAATTCCATGTGATTGATGCGGATACTTCATTCAAGGCGCTACTAGGTCGCCCCTGGTTGCATGAATATGGCATTGTCCCGTCAACATTACACCAGTGTATGAAGTATCTCAAAGATGGAGAAGAATTCAGGATCTCTGGTGACATTCAGCCTTTCACAGTTCATGAAGCAACAGTTTATGAAGATGCACGGTATTTCATGCCAAAGAAGCAAAAGTCTTCGAGCTCTCTCGAAGCTAGAGCATCAAACTCAAAGGCTGCAAAGCGACCTGAACGAGAAGGTGAGAAGAAGCAGGTGGGAAGAAAGAAGGCAGTGCCGACTCTTCCCAAAACGCTGACCATTCCAAAAGAAAAGAAGCATGTACCTCATCTTGGGAGTGACACAGATGAAGATGATGATACTCCTGCCAAATCTCGAAGAGTATGCCAGTCAACGGATGAATGGAGTAGGCAGGTTGAATTTTCAAATGATGATTATGACTACGACTCTATTTATATGAACACGGTGCAGAATGTGTTCTCTAGAAGAATTGACAGCCTATCAATTTCAGATAGTGTACTCGTAGTCACACGTGTTCCCTTGCAACACTTCAAAGAACTTATTTCGCGCGAGGTGCATAAAGTTGAAGAACTCGCCACTCTCTATCTGCCTCTCCATAAAAATGGGACTGTGCCAAAGAATGTGTTATATTCCACGGGAGTTCGTGAGGAGGAGAATCATGACTGGGATTGCATGCTCCTAGACTCTGAAGAATTATTTCCTAAGAGGCTACCTAGGTTCAATACCAAGAATATTCAAAGAATGCTACGAAAGCAGATTAATATTTCTACCACCAAAAGACAACTTCGTACAAGTCTGGGCCTTTGGTATGGAAGAAGTTCGCGTCCGTTACGGCAGAAGGATACAGACGCATATAAAGGCATCGGATTCATCAAGCGAAAATTCCTCCGGAAAGAGATTTGTCGCGCCATCACATGCGTGGAAATTGAATCCGAAGATGGTGATGCTGAAGAGATATACGAAGCTAATGATTATGATGAACAGCCCGTAGAAGCTGAACCTGCACCAGAAGAGCTTGAAGATGGTGGACAGGCGGCCACTATGGATGAACTAAAAGAAGTCAACTTGGGGACTGAGGAGGATCCTCGCCCAACCTTCATTAGTTCACTCCTACCCGAGGAACAAATAGAAGAAATAAAAGAACTTCTCTGTGAATTCAGGGACTGCTTTGCCTGGACATATGCTGAGATGCCTGGCTTATCCCCTGACGTAGCAGTTCACAGATTAGCAATCAAACCGGAAGTAGTACCTGTCAAACAAGCTCCAAGGAGAATGAGACTGGAGATTGAAGAACAGGTGATTGCTGAAACAAAAAAGCTTATTGATGCAGGCTTCATCCGAGAAGAAAAATATGTTGATGGGATTGTTAATATCGTCCCAGTGAAGAAGAAGAACGGGCAAATTCGTGTCTGTATTGACTTTAGAGACCTCAACAAGGCGTGCCCAAAAGACGATTTTCCACTTCCTGTATCCGAACTCCTGGTGGACAATACGTCCAACTACGACATGTTCTCCTTCATGGATGGATCGTCAGGATACAATCAAATCAAAATGGCGCCCGAAGATGAAAAACATACATCGTTCAGAACGTCCATCGGGATTTTCTGCTACACAGTCATGCCCTTTGGCCTGAAGAACGCTGGTGCCACCTACCAGCGGGCGATGACTCACATATTTGATGATTTGATACATCAGAAGGTCGAGTGTTATGTAGATGACCTTGTTGTTAAAAGCCTTGGCCGAGATGATCACTTAAAAGATCTCAGAATAGTATTTGAGAGAATCAGAAAGTTTGATCTGAAGATGAATCCTCTCAAATGTGCTTTTGGGGTCTCTTCCGGCAAATTCCTGGGTTATTTTGTTCGTCATCGAGGAATAGAGATCGACCCCAACAAAACTAAGGCAATCACGGAGATGCCACCACCAAGGAACCTTCGACAGCTTCGCTCGTTGCAAGGACAACTGGCTTTCATTCGGAGATTCATATCAAATCTATCGGGTAGGTGCCAGCCATTTTCAAAGCTAATGAAGAAAGACGTCCGTTTCAAATGGGATGCAGAATGTCAGGAGGCGTTTGATAGCATCAAGAGATATCTGTTGAATCCTCCCATTCTAGCTGCGCCAATTCCAGGGAAGCCTCTCATACTGTACACGGCTGCTCTAGAAGAATCCCTCGGAGCACTATTGGCCCAGAATAATGAAGATGGAAAAGAAAATGCGCTCTACTATATCAGTCGAAGGTTGATTGGAGCAGAAAGCCGTTATTCCCCAATTGAAAAATATTGTCTGGCGCTGATTTTTGCAGTTCAGAAACTCCGCCACTATATGTTATCCCACAAAATCACACTGATATCAAAGATCGATCCGCTGAAGTTCTTGATGACAAGACCAGCGTTGACAGGTCGCCTAGCCAGGTGAACAGTATTGTTATTACAGTTTGAAATCATATACATGCCACAGAAGGCGGTAAAAGGACAGGCCTTAGCAGATTTTCTTGCTGCACACCCAATCCCGGCAGATTCTCCACTAAATGACGATTTGCCTGACGAACAAATCATGCAAGTTGAAGAGAATGAAAAGCTACCATTTTGGGAAATGTACTTTGACGGGGCATCATCGATTAGACCTGTCCGACCTCCAAATATTGCAAGAGCCCGAGCCGGTATCGGTCTTATTCTTATACCACCTGAAGGAGGCATAATGAGGTTCTTATTCAGTCTAACTGAACCTCGGACCAACAACGAAGCTGAGTACGAAGCTCTAATAGTAGGGCTGGAGATTGCAATTGACATCAAAATTCAAAATCTTCAAATTTTCGGCGACTCTCAACTTGTGATAAATCAAGTCTTGGGCGTCTACAAGATTTCCAAGGTTGAGTTGGCTCATTATCACCGGCGAATCATTGAGCTCCTGAAGCAGGTGCCGAATGTTAAAATAGTTCAAATTCCTCGAGGACAGAATGCCAAAGCAGACTGTTTGGCCAAATTGGCCAAGGAAATGGCAAATTCCAATGAGGAGAAGCCTATATTCATCGGAGTTTACAACCGTAGGGTCTTGGAACCCGCTCTATTACAATTCCCGAGGGTAGAAGAAGTATCAAATTCAAGTCAGCAGGATGAAACTCCAGTTGACCCTAAACTTCTCCATCAAATCATTATGGAAAATTATCCGGAAGGATATCATACGGCCAAGAGACGTAAAGCTAGTCAAGCTTTAGAATCGTGGTGGCATTGTTTAGATATTGAAGTCGAAAATGATTGGAGACAGCCATTCATTGACTACTTCAAGGAAAATAAACTCCCGACAGAAAAGTCTATGGCCGCACAAATTCGAAAAAGGGCGTTGCGATATGCATTTGTCAATGATACGTTATACAGACGAGCTTTTGATCAAATGTGGCTAAGGTGCCTAGGGACCAAGGAAGCTGATAAAGTAGTAACAGAAGTCCATGAAGGGCTTTGTGGAGCACATCAGTCAGGTCCTAAAATGGGCGTCAAAATCAAGAGGATGGGATATTATTGGCCAACTATGGTCAAGGATTGTATCGATCACGTTAAGAGGTGTCACGAATGTCAAATTCACGGTGATGTTATACATCAGCCTCCAAATCCACTACACCCAACAATAGCTTTTGGCCATTTGAATGTTGGGGCACAGACATAATTGGGCCAATAGATCCGCCATCATCAGCGGGACACCGTTTCATTCTGGCAGCGACGGATTACTTTTCCAAGTGGGCAGAAGCAGCTCCATTCAGAGAGGTCACATCCGAACATGTGATTAACTTTTTCACCCATAATGTCGTTTACAGATTCGGTGTACCACGCCGCATAATCTCAGACAATGGTACTGCATTCAAAAGTACAAAAATTTACAAGTTCGTTGATCGGCACAAAATCGATTGGCGATATTCATCTATATACAATCCAAGGGCGAATGGATTGGCAGAAGCCTTCAACAAGACGCTGGTGAAATTGTTGAAGAAGATCCTCACCAAGAACAAAAGAGAGTGGCATGCGAAGATGGCAGAAACTCTATGGGTCTATCGTACAACTTACAAAACCCCAACTAAAGCCTCTCCTTATTCTTTGGTATTCGGAGTTGAAGCCGTATTACCATTAGAGATTGAACTACCGTCACTCCGGGCAGCAGTCCAGAATGATCTCACCCAAGAACAAAATGCCCGTCTCAGAATGGAAGAGCTTGATGCACTTGATGAACTCAGGTTACAAGCCCAACAAAATTTGGAAATCTACCGAGGAAGAATGACAAAGTCCTTTGATCGAATGGTGCGTCCTCGATCATTTCAGGAAGGGGAATTGGTCCTGGTGCTAAGAAGACCAATCATCCCACACCGAAAAATCGGTGGCAAATTCGTATCCAATTGGGAAGGCCCCTTCGTCATCGAGAAAGTGTACCAAGGAGGAGCATATTAGTTGATTGATCTGAATGGTCAGAGGCCTATGCCACCTATCAACGGTCGACATCTAAAGAAGTATCATGCATGAAAATTTAATGACTAATGTACTTTGCAATTATCAAAGTTTTATGTGCATAGTTATCAGAGCATGCATATATTTATATTTTGAAATTCTCTTGTATAGCAAGAATGCATTTCAAAAAATCCCTCATTAAACTGGGGGCATTTTAAATATTTATTCGGGTCGACATCGCGCTGCGTGCCGAGATCCCTAAATAAATATTTAAAATCTCAAAGACAAAAAGCCTATCCAAAATGTCCCTACAAGATAGGGGGCATTTTAAATATTCATTTGGGTCGACATCGTGCTATACGCCGAGATCCCCAAATGAATATTTAAAATCTTTTATTCCAAATCTATTTCATTCTGAAACGTCCCTGCGAGACAGGGGGCATTTTAAATATTTATTTAGGTCGACATCGCGCTGCATGCCGAGATCTCCGAATAAATATTTAAAATTGTCAATTCAGATATTCTTTTGTGCTAAAAAATACAAATATTTGTTTTCCAAAATATATGCAGGTGGTCTTTCAAGAGTTAGAGACAACACCTTCTACAACAAACCAAGACTCAAAAGTCAAGAAAGAGACATTTGTGGCTACACACTCCTACAAAATTGAGCCAAAAAAAGCTTGAAGTCTTTCAACAGCCTGAAACTTAAGGTTCGAATGGGAGTAAAAGGTCGGATCCAACACGCCCAAATATGGCCGGATCGCTGGCAGCTCCGTCTACTCAACAAGCCATAAGAAAGGCCGTAGTAGCGGAACCCCCACTTCGTCAACCCGTCAGTAAGGACTGTAGGAAGTACGAAGGCGAATTTGACTCGACAAGTTCAAGTGATCGTAGTCTGCAAAATTCTCCTAAGTGACTGGAGAATCAAAGTTCCAGTAGAAGGATGAGTCTCGAACAACTACTGAAGGTTCATAGGCTCCAAAATCTTCAACCACAAAGGATGACTCCAAATCTACCAACTTCAACAAAATCAGCATTGAGGAGCGCAATTCCCATAGCTCAAGTCTAAAGCCTGAATGGGTGTAAGAGGTCGGATCCAACAAGCCCAAATATGGCCGGATCGCTGGCAGCTCCGTCTACTCAACAAGCCATAAGAAAGGCCGTAGTAGAGGAACCCCCATCTCAGCAACCAGAGGACAAAGAGCTGTCAAATTCTAGCTCTCCTGATCTGACGAACTCAAGTGATTCAGATTAAAGTTTTCTCAAGTGGTTAAGGATCAGGATACTACCTACGTTCGGTACTATCAATTGAATCCAAAACCTACAAATCCTTCAACAAATCCGTAAAGCACAAAGCGAGGATCGAAGGAATTTTTCTTCAACAAGTCCACCAAAGCACAAAGCAAGGGACCGAAGAAAACTATCCTAAAGTTCATAAAAAGCTCAAGGTTGAACTAAAAGGATTTTGTCATCAACAAGTCCGCTATGCACAAAGCTCTGGACCGATAACTTTTTCGCTATCGACCTAATACAAACCTAAGGGTTTAGGTCACCGGCACCTACTCCTTCAACAAGCCCGCCAAAGCAAGAAGCATAAGGCCGAAGGTACGAAAATCATCTGACAAGTCAGTAAAGACAAATCAGACAATTCTCCATCGATGTCTGCAGCACAAAGCACAGGACAGAAAGAATCAAAAATTCAGGGCTCAGTCTAAAACCACAAAAAAAAAAAGCATCTTGAATAATATCTATAAATGTCCTTAAAGACTGGGGGCATTTTAAATATTTATTTGGGTCGACATCGCGCTGCATGCCGAGATCTCCAAATAAATATTTAAAATACTATGAGCACAAGTCAGAGTACAACCACAGAAGTCTCAAGAGAAGTAAAAAAAAAAAGAGAGCTCGTCAACAACTGAATTTATAAAATAACTTTATTTTATTAAGTTCGGAATTTCATATACAAATCTATGGACTATATCTTTTTACAAGATTACATCAGCTGAAAGAAAAAGAAAAGTACAATGTCCTTCACAAAGGACTCAAATCTGTCTCCTAAACTGCGCCTCAAGAAGCATAAGGCCGAAGGTACGAAAATCATCTGACAAGTCAGTAAAGACAAATCAGACAATTCTCCATCGATGTCTGCAGCACAAAGCACAGGACAGAAAGAATCAAAAATTCAGGGCTCAGTTTAAAACCACAAAAAAAAAAAGCATCCTGAATAATATCTATAAATGTCCTTAAAGACTGGGGGCATTTTAAATATTTATTTGGGTCGACATCGCGCTGCATGCCGAGATCTCCAAATAAATATTTAAAATACTATGAGCACAAGTCAGAGTACAACCACAGAAGTCTCAAGAGAAGTAAAAAAAAAAGAGAGCTCGTCAACAACTGAATTTATAAAATAACTTTATTTTATTAAGTTCAGAATTTCATATACAAATCTATGGACTATATCTTTTTACAAGATTACATCAGCTGAAAGAAAAAGAAAAGTACAATGTCCTTCACAAAGGACTCAAATCTGTCTCCTAAACTACGCCTGAAGAAGAAGCCGACAGCTTTATTCCTCTCCTTCCAAAGACCAGGTATTCTGCTCCTCTTGAAGCCTGCACAGAGCAAAAAAAAAAGTATCAGAAAACAGCTAAAGAAAGAAAAGGACAGTACAAACAAAGTAAAAACGTACCAAAATTGAAGCCTCCTGAAGCAGTAAACTGGTCAAAACTTAGATCCTCTTCTTGTAATAGCCTGCACAAAATACAAAGCATTATTAGTACGAGTATAAAGTAAAAGCTAAGAAGAAGGGAAGAAAGCGTACCCGAGTCCAAGGGTAACTGAAGAAAGCCTGAAGGAGCAAGAATCCTGTAAACAGAAGAGAAAAGAGGTGGGTATTCATGAATATGCTAGAAACTAAAGTGACTGTGGTACAAAAAGAAGAACAGAAAATGATAGTGATATGTTCTATCGTCAATTTACAGAGTGATGTCCTAAGAGCCAAAGTATGAAATACTCTATCAATATCCTAGAGGTTCCCTACTCAATTAAGAACGAGGTATCAACCGTCTATATATCAAGGAGATCTAGAAAGAAAGGGAGATTAGTGTGGCATCCAAATAAATTTTGGAGATCCACTAAATGAAAACCGTAGTGTGACATCCGAATAAACTTTTGGAGATCCACTAAATGAAAGCCCCAGCGTGACTTCTACAATAAATATCTAGAGATCCACGAGGTCAATCAGCATACAACAAACGTGATTCGCTCCAGACGCGTACCACATTTGTTGGGGGGCATTTGTTGACCTTAATCTTATGACCAGATGAACCCAAAGGAAAATAAAAAGAAAATACCTGTAAACCATCGGATCCTCAATACCTTGCCAAAATCCCGCTGAAATCGGTGCCGTTTGAGTCGCATCCTACGGAAATCCCGCCCGAAATCCTGCTAGAGCCGCTGGACTCGTGTCTCTTCCCAGATTTCCTGCGACGTCGCCTCGATCGAACGACCACAGGAGTCGTTAAATAGAAGCCAAGCTCTCGTTCATTTCCACAGAAGCTCTCCCGATACTTCTCCCACGACAACTCACTCCTCCCGAATCCCTCTGATCTCCCTCTGACCAAGCTCTTCCTATTTTCAAGCTCCATCACGACCAGAGCCCTAGCCGAGCCGCCCGATCTCCGCTTCTCTTCATCCCGTAGCCGCACCTCTGCGTCCGAACCCCTCTCCACTTCCGGTAGCCCTTCCCGCTTGCCGTGTCCGTCCGACCTCCACTAGAGAAGAGCCGAGAGAGAGAGAGAGAGAGAGAGAGAGAGAGAGAGAGAGAGAGAGAGAGAGAGAGAGAGAGAGAGAGAGGAAGCCCTACCTACCCGCCGCCCTCTGCTGCTCCGTTCTTGTCGTGGCTGTTCGGTTTGGCTCCAACGACGACTTTCCTTTCCTGTTGAGATCGGAAGTTATAACATTTTGAGCGGAAGCAACAACGGGAATCCGCTGGCTGAGAAGGTAACTCACTCCCATTCGCGCGCTTCTTCGGCCAAATCCCGTAGACCTGCTGAACCGCAAAGGGAGAGGTTATGTAATTTTTGATTAAAATTAATGTTGATTAATTTTAATCAAAATTAATAATTATTATTAATGAATTAGTCTTAATAAAAATTTTATTTTAATTAATTTTAATTAACAGAAATTATTAAATTATTTATAATTATTGAAATTCATTATAATTCATTTTAAGAAATTAATTGTAATGAATTTTAATTAATTATAATTAATCTTAATTAAAGTTAATATTAATTAATTATGATTAATTAGTTTTTTTTTAATTAAAGATTAATTAACATTAATGATTTATAATTAATTAAAGTTGTTTATAATTAATTATCTTAATTAATTATAATGGCTTTTAATTAATTACCAAAAAAAAAAGCTTAATTCTCATCCCCTCTCTTACCTCGGCATACGCGTCGGGTCGGCAAACCACCCATGCACGCTTTTCTCTAGCGTGGTGGGAGGGAACCCGATGCGAAGCCTACGACGAGGTAGGCGAGTGACTCCTCGATCCGTGTGCTAACCCCGACGACACTTGCAAAGGTATAAGCTCATAAACTCTAAACTCCGAGAACCAATCCCGGCGCTTGCAATGCGGCGAACAACCAACTCATGCACGCTTTTCTCTAGCGTGGTGAGAAGGGAATTCGTTGCGATGCTTGCGACGGGGCGGGTAATCAAAACCCCATTTTCGGTGTTAGCGGCGGACCGGAAAACCAACTCATGCACGCTTTTCTCTAGCGTGGTGGGAAGGGAACCCGGTGCGACGCCCACAACGAGAGGGGGTAAAATATACAACTGCTTATTTTAAACCGGTGCCCGCAACCCATGCACGCCTTTCTCTGGCGTGGTGGGGAATAAAAGAAATTACGGCCACGGTGTCCTCTTTTGAGGGCACCTACCGTGCACGCTTTTCTCTAGCGTGGCGGGAGGCCCAGTTTTCCGTAGTTTTCCCCTAAACGGAGGAGACGCCGGAAGGCTGCCGAAATTTCTTTTATTAAGACTAGGGATGCTGCGCGGGCTGACAAGTGAATTCTTGTTCGAACCCGATCCTCCTATACGGATCAATAGGAGTCGACAAGGTTCGAACTCTCAAACAAATACACGGTTGAGAGGACCAGTATATTTGTCTTAATACATTCATATTAGGCTTTTAAGGCCTACGACAACGAGAATTCACTATCAAAGGGCATAAAGCCTACGAAACCCGATCCTCTGTCGACAGCCCGATAGAGTTGACAAGGTTCAATCCATAAAAAGAAATGACCCCCAAACACCCCGATGATGGCCGTGTTGAATGCAGATCTCAACCGGAGGGGTTCCCAAATATTTTCAATCGTCTCCCGAAAGTCCATTCCAAATATCTTCCAAGCTCCACCCAAAATCCCAGAAAAATCCAAAAACTCCACAAAAATTTCAAAAATCCTAAAAATATTTAAAATTGAAATAAATCCATCAAAAACTTAAAACAAAATCCATCCGCCCTCCGCAACAGTTTGTCGGGGCGGACAAATTTAAATAAACTCTAGCTCACAAAGAGCCAAATGCCTTGTCGAAAATATCAATAGGATCCATTCTCAAACAATCTCTTGCCAGTAAGGACGTGGTACGTGTCCTCTAACCGGCAGTTTCGCCGCCAAATGGCACTGCAGGTAAACGGTTATGACCCGGGGCCCTCTGAACCGAGTGGTTTTGCCGTCAAATGGCACCACGGATAGCGGTTATGGCCAGAGCCAATACGCTCCTTATTGGCATCAAATCCTTGAGATATAAATCAATAGGATATAATCGATAGGGCACAAAGCCCTCTGTTAGCTAAGGTGGATTTAAATTTGTCCCCTTAGACAGACATTCAACCCCAGTCTATAAGGTCCCCTTGGACGAAGCAACCCATGGCTGCCGACAAGGATCCTTCTGTCAGGTTGGGTCGACTACCTCCTCTGACTAAGTAGACCAGGGACCACGATGACCCGGGATGACGGAACCATGGGATCTTGATCAGGTCCATCATCCATTCCCCCACCATCCGCTTTAAGTGCAAGATGGTGAAATTTCTAATTTTAAATATCAAATTTCCCAAATATTTCAACCCAAATTCTCAAATCTAACATTCTCAAATTCCCAAGCCCATTGCTGCTACTATATGTCAGATAACACGTATATTCTACGTATCTGATCGACGACTAGCCTTAATCGAAAGTTCTCTCTCGTGATCGAGAGGGGTAATTAACTATAGGGGCTTGCGCCTATAGGAAACCAGAACTCAGATCATAAAGTCCTCACAAAATGAGGGCGAAATCTCTGGGTAGTGTCTTATCTACAAACCCATCTGCCTTCCAAAATTTACCTCGGAACTTAGTTCGTTAAAACTCCCTCGCCGAATAAGAAGAGCGAGCGGAGGCCGGGGCCAAATTTTCGGAGCCCACAAGCCTTTGGCTACGAGACAAGCTTTGTGGCGAGCTATGGATTCGTCGGAGTTATATTTGATGCAGAAAGTCCATTTGGAGCCGAGGACGATTTGGAGCCGAGGACGTTTTGAGAGGGGTTGGGAGGAACCAACTTCCAAGTGCCTTGAGCTTGAAGTGCCTGAAATTCTTGAGACATAGCGGTGCGCTAGTGTTCAAGTTTAACTGCTTGAGCGTAAGCGGTAGGTTCGGTGGTTTGTAGTATGTGAGCGAGATCAAATATTTTCTTGGGTTTAGAGTAACACTTTTGAGCCGAGTGGTCATGGGGTGTCCCTATATGGGCTGCGGTTGAGTTGGAGCCGTGAGTTGTGTGGCGTGTGATCTGGATAGATTGATTTGCGATGTTGAAGGGGATTGGGTGTCTGATCCGTGAGGTGTGGGAGTGATATCTTGTGAGTTATGAGCATTCGGGGTGGTGTTGAGTATATGAGGTACTGGAGTGCAGTGATTGTTTAAGGATTGTTGTATGCTGGTTGTAGGGAAGAGGAGCGGTGGTGTAGAGTATTGTGGGGACTGGGTCAGTAAGGATTGGGGTGCCTGGTTGGCGTAGGGAAAAATGTTTTCGTTGAAGATTACGTGATATGATGTGTAGATTTTGTTGGTTAAGGGATCTAGACAATGGTAGCCTTTTTGGGATGTGGTGTAACCTATGAAGAGGCACGGATGAGAGAGAGGTGAAAGTTTATTAGTTGTGTACGGTTTGAGCCATGGATTTCATAGGCATCCGAAGACTCTGAAGTGATTGTAATTTGGTTGTTTGCCGTAGAGAATTTCGTAGGGTGATTTGTAGTGGGTGTTTGGTGAGGGTAGGCAATTTATTAGAAGATTTGCGGTGAGAATCATGTCTACCCAAAATTGTTGAGGAAGGGAAGCTTGGAGTAGAAGGGTGCGAGCCATTTCGATAAGATGTCGATGTTTGCATTCTGCAACGCCATTCTGAGAGGGTGAGTGTAGGCATGTTGATTGATGAATTATACTGGTGTGACGATAGTGAGTTTTAAATTTATTGTTTATAAATTCACTGTTGTTATCGGTGCATATTGTGCGGTTTTTTTGGTTAAATTGGTGATCTATGAACATTTGAAATTCAATAAATTTGGTGAAAACTGCAGATTTTTGAGTAATGGGAAAGATCCAACTAAATTTGAAAAAATCATCTATGAAAGATACGTAATAACGAAATCCCTGATTGGATACAGTGGGGAACGGACCCCAGACGTCCGAATGAACTAAAATAAAGGGAGAGGTAGTTACAGTTATAGATTTAGATGTAGGTAATATTTGGCTCTTTGCCATTTTACAAGAATTACACATAGGTGAGGAAGTATGAATGTTGCTGTTGCGTTTGGAGATTGCGGCCAAGGTGTGATGGGTGGCCTAGACGGTGATGCCAGATGTCCGAAACGTGTTGGATAGAGAGAAGAGCGAGCTGATCTGTTTATTTGGCCGAGATGTGCTTGGCGTGGAGGGGATATAGACCATTAATAGATGGACCCGTGAGAAGACGGCGGTAGGTCTTCCGATCCTGTATTTCATAGCTGTGAGGAGAGAATGTAATGATGCAATCGTTGTCTTGAGTTAGTTTGTGCATGGAGAGAAGGTTGAAGGAGAGATTGGGAACAAGATTGAGATTCTTTAGTTTGAGACTACCTGTTGGAGTCAGGAGAAGACCTTTACCCGTGGTGTGGATCAGGAGTTGGTGGCCGTTTCCAAGAACGACTTGGCTGGATCCGTTGTATAGTTGAGATTGTTAGGATCGCATGTTAAGTGGGTTGAAGCACTGCTATCGAGGAACCAATCGGAATGATTGGTTTGGGACGGCGAGGTGAATAGTGCGGGTGTGGGTTCCGTGTTGTACTGGTCGTTGTGACGATGCTAGCATTTGATAGTCGAGTGGCCGAACTTGCCGCATATTTGGCAAGTAATGGATGGGTGATTCGTCTTGCCGCCGCGATTTGAGTTTGATGTGTTCGGTTGGCGAGCATTGGAACGACCGCGATATTGGGAAGTTCGTCCGTGACCCCTGCCACGACCGGCAGTGAGGGCCGTTTGATTGCCGACTATGTTGAGAGAGTGGAGTTCTTTGGATGTTTCGTGGGCGAGGTTTAGCTCTATGCTACAGAGAAGTGTATATAGTTCATCTAGACTTATGGATCGAAGGTTTGTGCGAATGCCCGTTTTGAAAGCCTGGTAGGTTTTGGGTAGACTGTTGAGGGTATAGTGTATGACATCTTCAACATCGATCGGTGCTCTGGCGGCAGCTAGTGCGTCGAACTTTGATTTGACGTCTAGAAGATATTGTGTCATAGATTTGTCCTTCATCGACAAGAAATGGAGTTTGTACTTGAGGTGGGCAATTCTTGATCATGTGCAAGATTGTAGCCGAGTGTCTAGAGTGCTCCAGATTTCGGAGCAATGTTCGATGGAAAGAACATATGGGAGGATTGTGGGAGAGATGATGGAATAGAGTGTCGCTGCGAGATTTTGGTCCATTAGAATCCAGGGTGTATGAGATGGGTTCGTGATTTGAATTCCAGAGCTGGATAGGATTAGGGGAGGCGGTCTGGTGGTGGTGCCGGTCAAGAAGCCTTCGAAGCCATTCGCTCGAAAAAGTTTGAGCACTTGAGATCGCCAGAGTAAGTGATTCTCGGCGGTGAGAGTTTGGGCAATAACGTTCTTGACGCTGCTCATCAAGAACTTGAGAGAGAAGGGGATTTGAGGGGATGAGAAGGCACCGTCGGAGCTGGAGATGTCCGCCTGAGTCGGTGAGGAGGTGGTGTCTGTGGAGGCCATTGCAGACGGGGATGCATCTTTTGGGGATGGGAGGATGAACCAGAACTTATGATACCATGTAGAAACGGAGAGGTGGAGTTTCGGTACAAACGGTGGAGTCTTTCGGAAAGACAAGAGGAAGACAAAGGAGAATAAGGAATTAATTCATTGCATTGTCTACTGGATACAAGAGATATAAATACACAAAGGTTATAAAGAAAGTGCAACCTATTCTAACGGTACAGGTGTGGTTCCAATATGTGCTCGCCACATGTACAGTTGGCTAACAATCTTTAACTTGTATTAGGATTAAGATCCAGTCCGTTTATTGTGAATGTCTGATATCAAGCCATTTTATTCTTCTTGCTTGAGATTTGAGATTAAGCATATTTGAAGTTCATATCGGCGTACCTAACTGACCATTTGACAAATATTCTTATGATCTTTCGGCATACTGCTTTTTTCTGTTTTGCTTCGTGAGGTACAGAAGATTCACTGAAGATAAAGAAAAGCGATTATAAGATGAAATCTGAATACTAAGGAAACAAAAATAAAAGAATAAGATCTTTGGATCTACTCTATGAGTTGTTTTACTATTTAATTTTAAGGCTGATGTGCAGCTGCATCATTTCATACATTTTATTTCCTTATTTTGTTAGCAGTTATTTGAGCTTCATTCAATTATTTGTCAAATGATCTCCAACATTGAAGGCTTTCTATGATCTAAATTTTCTACTAATCTTCAAATATGCTTCATTCATGTGAGAGTCTGGAAGTGGGTGTATTGCTTCGATTATTAGCTTTGCAATTGTAAATCATAAATGTATACTATCAAGTTTAACATGTATTACTGCTACACCTCTCCACCGATTTTCAAAGTAAATGGTCATATTTGGCCTGTTCTTAATCCGGGAATGACAAATCCAACTAGGGGAACTCCAATGTAATTAAGGGATGGGGGGAATAGATGGCACTTGCTTTGGACCTTGTGCTTATGTTGGATACCAGTTAAAATATTCTTTCCATTTGACATAGCCCTTTTCTTTCATTTTCTTTCCAATGAGAACATTTCTCCCATTAAAATTATAGGAAGTTTATAACTTTTCTAATTCTCTATTGTATTAGTGAACTTTTATGCATTATCATTTCTCTAAGTATAATAGTTTTGTTATTATAGCATGTTTGGGTTGCGAACCTTATCTTTGTTGAATATCCTTCTTATGCTTGCATCTTTTTAATTATTTTTCTTTTGTGTATGAGCTCAAATATAAATTTGATCTCGATTGTATCTTACGTATATAAAAGCATTTCACAAATTAATGTAAAATGATGAGCATACAACTTTTTTGTATTCATGCAAAATTTTCTAATTCTTGAGAATCATATTGAACGATTAAATTGATGAAGAATGTGTTTATGATTCGTAGGATAACATAGTACCTATTGAGCTATATTGACCTGATATTATTTGAAGCTTGCTTTTCTTTAATGTTGATTCAAGCCTAATCTTTGCCTTTAATTCATTAAGCTTGGTAAAACTCGATAGATGTTAATAGCTCCTTTGATTTCTATCTTCCAATCAAGTTTTTAGTCCTACATTTATAGAGGAATTTCTAAACATGCTATCATCATTATCATAATTGTCTATCATCAATCTCATCCCAACTATTTGTGTTGGTTTTATGATTACTATTATTCATTCATTATCATTGAATGTTCCATGTGGTGATAATCAGACTTAGACAAGGCTTTTTTTCACATTTTGGGCTAGTTCTTTTAGTTGCCTTGGGAGGTTTTTTGGTGGTTGTCGAAGGAGGACCCGCAATTAAAGAGAGGGGGATTGGGGGGCGGAACTTATGTTTTTTAATTTTAATTTTAATTTATCATTTTTAGTGAAATAAAAATACATTTGCTATATTTTATTCATGATTATAGTTCTTGAATTATTAATTGCTAGGGAAACCTAATATAAACAAGAAAGAAAATGTAGCAGGAAGAAAGAACACCAGGATTTAACGTGAAAAAATCTTAAACCTGGAAAAAATCACGGAGCCACACATTACCAAGAAATTCATTATGAAAAGTTAGGAGAAATAGTATAGATCTCTCTCTCTTCACCCTTGCATCGTTCTCTCACTTATACTAACAAAGAGATACACACTTAAATCACAAATGGATGCAACTCTTCATGAAAAACGAGAAAGAAAATTGTCAAGCCCATCTCGTAACACCGCGTCACTCAACTCTCTATCTCTAATCTGCCTAACAACACTGCATTGCTCCGCTCTCTGTTTACCTCTAACTTGACAATGTAGTGCTGCAACTCTTAGGTACACAGCATCGCAGTGCTGTAAGATTGTACCGAAAAAATTCCAGGTGCAGAGCCGAGGGAGGACCTTGGTGAGCTTGACTGATGGAATTGAGGTCCAAGGCAGCAGTACAACTTAATTGATCGACACAATCAGATTCAACCAAACTAACATTATTAATTATATAAACTTTTAAATTTTCTTTTTTATTCCTTAATATTGGAGTTATATATGTGTATAGGCTTAAGTGACTTTTAAGGATTAAGGTGTATTGATTGTTTACTTAGTTGAAAAAGTTGATTGTATCATTGGATTGGACAGTTAAAAGTTTCCATTGGCATGGCTCTCCATGTCAAGTATTGAATGACAGCCCTTTTAACTCAATTCTTATGAGTAATTATTTCTCTCCTTTGATAGATTGTTGTTGGTGGTGATATAACTCAATCATTTGATGGTGAATAATTTGGCAACTAGCCAACAACTCTTCATGCCCACCATATTAAACAGACAAAATATTAAAATTGAGAAAATGATCAAAATGGTTTCTTGACTCTTTATCAAGGAGTAAAATAGTATCCGATTATATTAAATGATCATTTTGGTCCTCAAGTCTTTTAAAAAGAATCAAAATAGTCTCAAGGTGGGACTATTTTGATTCCTTTCTAAAGAGTTGAGGGAACAAAATGGTCTTTTAATAAAGTTGTAGATCATTTTGATTTTTCATAGAAATTCAATAAACCATTTTGATTATTTTCTCTAACAAAATATGAGTTCTAAAACTTTTTCTATGTATAAGTTGATTTGACACTTTTGTGCTAATATTTTCAAAACTCCTTTGCGATTAAAGGAAGAGCCTCTTGTTATTATATCAATTGTAGGTAGAGTGCGGATGGTGAAGTTATGAAATCTTTCTAAAGTGTTTTTTTTTTTTTAATGTTGAAGTTTAACTTGATTTTTTGTAGCAATGTCAGCAAGGAAGCTGGCAAAAGATCGTCCCCTTTTAAGGGGTCTTCTCTTATGGAGACTTCTAAATTAAATCCTTTGTACGAAGATTACTTATCATGTAAAGTAAACATTATGAGAGTGGTTGTTGGCAAGCTCTTTTCTTCCTTTAAATCTAATAATGTCAATTGAAGAGCAACACAAATTAATTATGTTAATAAGAGATGTGTTACACAAACTTAGTTGTTTTACTATTTAATTTTAAGGCTGATGTGCAGCTGCATCATTTCATACATTTTATTTCCTTATTTTGTTAGCAGTTATTTGAGCTTCATTCAATTATTTGTCAAATGATCTCCAACATTGAAGCCTTTCTATGATCTAAATTTTCTACTAATCTTCAAATATGCTTCATTCCTGTGAGAGTCTGGAAGTGGGTGTATTGCTTCGATTATTAGCTTTGCAATTGTAAATCATAAATTTATACTATCAAGTTTAACATGTATTACTGCTACACCAATCTCCACTGACTTTCAATGTAAATGGTCATATTTGGCCTGTTCTTAATCCGGCAATGACAAATCCAACTAGGGGAACTCCAATGTAATTAAGGGATGGGGGGAATAGATGGCACTTACTTTGGACCTTGTGCTTATGTTGGATACCAGTTAAAATATTCTTTCCATTTGACATAGCCCTTTTCTTTCATTTTCTTTCCAATGAGAGCATTTCTCCCATTAAAATTATAGGAAGTTTATAACTTTTCTAATTCTCTATTGTATTAGTGAACTTTTATGCATTATCATTTCTCTAAGTATAATACTTTTGTTATTATAGCATGTTTGGGTTGCAAACCTTATCTTTGTTGAATATCCTTCTTATGCTTGCATCTTTTTAGTTATTTTTCTTTTGTGTATGAGCTCGAATATAAATTTGATCTCGATTGTATCTTACGTATATAAAAGCATTTCACAAATTAATGTAAAATGATGAGCATACAACTTTTTTGTATTCATGCTAAATTTTCTAATTCTTGAGAATCATATTGAACTGATAAAATTGCTGAAGAATTTGTTTATGATTCTTAGGATAACATAGTACCTATTGAGCTATATTGACCCTAGCCTGATATTATTTGAAGCTTGCTTTTCTTTAATGTTGATTCAAGCCTAATCTTTTCCTTTAATTCATTAAGCTTGGTAAAACTCGATAGATGTTAATAACTCCTTTGGTTTCTATCTTCCAATCAAGTTTTTAGTCCTACATTTATAGAGGAATTTCTAAATATGCTATCATCATTATCATAATTGTCTATCATCAATCTCATCCCAACTATTTGTGTTGGTTTTATGATTACTATCATTCATTCATTATCATTGAACGTTCCAGGTGATGATAATTCAGACTTAGAGAAGACTTTTTTTCACATTTTGGGCGACTAGTTCTTTTAGTTTGGTTGAGTGGTTTTTTGGGGGTTGTCGAGGAGCACAAAACACTTAATTGTTCTCATCTCTATTGTTTCATATATTCAATTGATTATAAAGATTTATCATTACCATTTTCCTTATACCAATTGTTTGGGATTAGCTTGTTATGAATTTTGGTATAAATTCTACTCATGTTTATCTACATTATTCTTCGAGCTTTCTGGTCTAAACTTGGGACCAGTACATTCTTTTATATATATATCCTTATATAATTTCATTTTTGCTTATATGCACACAAACTGTAGTTTGAGGTGTAAGCATATACATTTTGATCCAGTCTCAAACTAGCTTGATCTAATCAATGATTAGCTCTAACTGACCTTAATGCAAGATCAGTTAGAGCCAAAAGCAAATATGATCTTCGAGCTAAACTAGCAAGCGTTGGGCGAGCATCTATTATCGATAATGTAGAATGAAATTGACTCATGTGGTTTGGTCATCTACAAGATAGGATTAAAGATCTACTAATAAAATGTCTAAATAAAATTGAAGTGGAGAAAGGAGAAAATGGAGTAGACCAAAAAGAGCATGGCTAAAAGTTAATGAAAATATTTTACAAAATTGTGTTGATATGTCATTCAGCATTCAACAATAATGAATAGAGTAGAATGATTCATAACTTACTCTAAGGCCACTAAGCATGGTTAGAAAATTTTTGCATTCCTTGGATAAGCAAAATGTGGTATGAGAATATTAAGTGATCCAAATTTAGTGCAGGAATTACTGATGCTTAGGAAGGGGACCTTGTAATACCATGTTAAAGTTTTCGTAGGACACCTATTTCCTCAATAAAATTTAGGCTTCGTTTGGGACTGACATTTTTACTGCTTCTTAAAGCGGCTTTCTTGTATAAAAATTAAAAATTTTTATACAAGAAAGCCGCTTTAAGAAGCAGTAAAAATGTCAGTCCCAAACGAAGCCTTAGGTTTCGTTTGGAATGATTTTCTTACTGCTTCTTAAAATAGCTTTTTAGTAAAATTTGCTATTGCCAACCGCAGGTTGAGGTGGAAAAAATGAGGGCTTGGGCCCATGACAAGCTTATGAACAAGCTAGCGGCTGCAAGACACAAAGCCGAGGAAAAACGTGCTGAAGCAGAGGCACACAGGAATCAGCAAGCTACGAGAACAGCACAAGAAGCAGAATATATCAGAAGGACCGGTCGCATTCCTTCCTCGTTCTCTTGTTGGGGTTGGTGCTATTGATTATGCTTTAAATGAACGTGGTAATTTTCATTTTATGTATGTGAATGTAAATCAATGTTTTTGAGACATAATTAGGCACTTTTTTATAAATAAGATCTAATGTTCATATCCTCCCCCTTTTGGGTGGATTTCATTTGGTTCATCTTTAATGTAAATGTGTCCCAGATAATATTTCTGCGAGGCTTTCTTGGTTATTTTTTAACTTTCTTTGATCTTGAAAGTGGAAGGGATCAGTTCATTTGTGCCATTTAGGATTATTTTCATATTCTTAGCCAGAAATATGTCTGCAGCAAGTTAATCAAGTGCATTTCTTGAGAGTAGATGGTCAATTCGGGTTCATGGATGAACAATGCTGTAGGCCTTGGGCTGTGGAACAGTAAATGTTGGGCATCCATTGGACTTAGTATTGTCTCTGTAGTGTCTAACTCCTACAACAACAAGCTTTTATCCCACTACGTGAGGTTGATTACATGAATCCTTTTTCTTCATTATGTCATATTAAGAATCAAATTTTCATCTAAATCTAAAAAAGAAATATGATTTCTAATATTTGCTAACTAAGTCTTTTTATGACTACCTCCATTTTTCTTAATGTAAGTTAAAATATAATACATTTACTTTCCTAATCGGGTCATCAGAAGGCCGCTGTTTTATGTGACCAAATCAACTAAGACGACTCTCTCTAATATTGTCTTCCATTGAGGCTACTCCAACATTTTCACGTTTATGCTCATTTCGTATTCTGTCTCTAAGAGTAAAGTCACTCATCCACCTGAACATCCTCATCTCTACAACACTTAATATAATATTATGCTTCTCTTTTAATGTCAACATTTTGCACAATAAAACATTGCATGTCTCACTACCATCTTATAGAATTTTCCCTTTAGTTTGAGATGGAATTTTCTATCAGACAACAAGCTCGATGCATTCCTCCACTTCAATCATCCAACTTGAATTTTACTAATAATATCCTCATTTATTTCACCATTATTTTGAACAATATACCTAAGATATCTAAAATGTATACTTTGATCCAAAAAAAAAAAAAAGAAAGATCAATTGATATGAAATGTAACAATCGCGTTATTACAATTTTTCTCTAGGTGTCTCTCTGTCTTTATGTTTCTCTTAGTGTGTGCACATTGAAATCTTTTAAGACACTTTTTTTTTTATTGGGGAGTTTTTTTATATTATTAATAGTGTTAACTACATGATCTTTTGATCAGGGATGTGGAGTTTAAATAAGCTTTCCTTTGATTTGATCAAAATTTTTGACTTTGATTTATAGATAAGTTACGTTTATGTTTTATCAAGAAAAATTATTATGTGCGGAGTCCGGACAGTCAATCATGTAAAGATACGTGGATTTTTTTTTTCTTTTGTACACAGGATGCGTACAAAAAAGAGAATTCATATATTTTTACGTGATTCAAGTCCGGACGAAAAGCTAGGTCTAAGCTCCGCAGGTAATAATCTCTTTGGTAAACCAAGCTATAGCAACATGTGTAAGCTTTCCAAGCCAACATTATTGTCTTGCGTAGTTCGGTGAAGTGGAAGTCCTTGAAGGATTAAGTATGACGGGCTTCAATGGAGAAAAGGATTTTCTTTCGACCTTGTTCATGGGCTAATTATTTAAAGAAATAAATCATTTGTTGCTGCAATTTACAATATAACTGGATTATCCTTTCCTTTGATATTTTCTGGTTGCAGCAATACAGTTTGTAATAATTCTTGAATCAGAAAATTGCAGCGTCACTTGAGGACAATTGGATCCACGTGCTTTCCTGCAACGTGTTTGCCTCATACACCATGTCAAAAATTCTTAAATGTTAATCCAATATGTTAGTTTGTGTAGAATTTGATTGCGTGAATCTATTGAGATTTGTTGTTGTCTTAGATCTCAATTCTATTAATAAAATTTATTGAAGGGTTGCAGGGTTTTTGTATGAATGTACAACACTCTGTCGCCCTAGTTGGAGGTAGATAAAGAGCAAAGAACTGTGGTGCTGTCAAATAGATTAGAAAGAGGGAGTTGAGCACTGTGGATCTGCAAATTTGGCACCACGGTGTTAGGAGGCGAGCTAAGCAGTTTTCTTTCTTCTTTTTTATTAAGGATTGCATATAGTAAATTTCTTGTTGTGATTTTGCTCTATGAAACTTTTTTCTGTTTAAAGTTTTTTTGGGTATGACCATACTAGCAACAGTGCACCGAATTCCATCAAAATTTCACAGTTAAGCATGCTTAGGCAAGTGTAGTACTAGAATGGGTGACCTCCTGGGAAGTCCTCATATTAGTCGCCTTAGATGGTTTGGTCACATAAAATGACGGCCTCCCGATGACCTGATTAGGAAAGTATAGGTATTAGATTTGACTTATGTTAAAAAAGGTAGAGGCAAACCTAAAAAGACTTGGTTATAAAATATTAGAAATGATCTTTCTTTATTAGATTTAAATGAGAATTTGACTTTTAATATGACACAATCGAGAAAAAGGATTCATGTAGCCGATCCCACGTAGTGGGATAAATGCTTGATATTGTTGTAAAGTTTTTCTATTTTAAATACTGATATTTTTGTTCGTTATATTATAAATAGAAGCATAATGTTTAATTTAAATTAGCAATAGGATCATGTGCTTAAAAAATTTAAAAAGAATCAAATTATCCAAAAAGAATGTTTAAAGAATACACTAAATCAGAATTCACCAAATTTAGAATGCACCAAATCATTTGGTTCATTCAGCCCAATTAGCCGAATTAATTTCCAAAACACTGTAGCAATGAGTCAATTTGGTCCATTTCATTGAATGTGCCAAATTGTTTGGCGCATTCTAAATACGTCAAACATTTTGATGCATTCAAAGAAATGCAACATTCTGTTTAACTAATTTGCTTCTATTTAAATTTTATTTAACAATTTATTGATATTCCTAATTTAATTAAACGTAATTTTACATCTTAATCCCCGACTGAATCTCTTGCCTTTTGCTTGCAACAGCTCAGCTGGTTTTGAGTTACCTTGAAGTACTCTAGTCAGAAACAGACAATGGAGTTCAATATCTGCAATAGCAAAGGATTTTCTTTTGCTTGAAGGATTCCCAGATAAGATATCATGCTGTAAATTAATTAGCAGCTGCATTCGAGCTCGGAAGTTCAAACTTGTTGAGTTCTTACTTGGTGTTCTTGAATGTAAGAAGGATGTCGCAGTCCCAACCTACGCTGCTGTTATGAATGGCTACAATAAGCTCCACATGTACCGAAGCACAGTTTCGGTGTTTGATAGAATGATTTCTGTGGGGGTTTCACCTGATGCAAAATGCTATTACTTAATTATGGAAGCTCATAGAAAGCTTAGGAACGCAGATATGGTTCTTTCCCTCTTTCTCAAGTTCATTTCTGAGAAAAAAGAAAGAGTGGCTGCCTCTGTTCACATCTATTATGTCTTGTGTGATTCACTTGGCAGGTCGGGCAGAGCCGTTGAAGCCCTTAGATATTTCAGAGAGATGATTGAAAAGAGGATTCCTCCAACACCTTCAATATATTCTTCACTGATCTGCTCTTTTGCAGGGATCAGAGAGGCAGAGATTGCTTGGGATCTTTACCGTGAAGCTAAGGCGAAGGGGTTGGTGAGAGACCCGGATATGTTTCTGAAACTTGTACTGATGTATGTAGATTTGGGATTACTGGAGAAGACAGTTGAGATTGTTGAGGAGATGGTGGAGATGAAGATGAAGGTTTACAGACTGCATCTTGTGTGCTGTTATAAATGGTTACACTAAGAAAAGGGGGCTTTGGGCATCAATGAAGTCATATGAGAAGCTGAAATCTCTAGGATGTGAGCCAGGCCAGGTGACCTATGCTTCAATTATTAATGTTTATTGTCGCCTTGGTCTATATCCAAATGCCGAGAATACATTTGTTGAAATGCTTGAGAGAGGCTTTGACAGATGTGTGGTAGCCTACTCGAATATAATTTCTATGTATGGGAAGAATGGAAGGGATAGAGATGCCATGAAACTTTTGGCAGTATAAAAAATGAAAGAGAAAGGGTGTGAGCCCAATGTTTTGGGTGTACAATTCTCTCTTGGATATGCATGGAAGGCTCCTCAATCTCAAGCAAGTGGACAAATTGTGGAAGGAGATGAAGCGGAGGGGAATTGCACCTGATAGGGTCAGTTATAGCTAAGTCCAGGATATATTAAATTTTATTAAATTTTGATAGTACCGCGCCGTGTTAACTGATTTCTTCTGCACAACTGGACTTTAGCTGCTGAAGTTGGCATTGACATTATATACTTGCCCTATCAAGCTCCTGGCAGATTTATGAGATTCATCAAATGATCTCAGCAAAGCTTCCGGAAGGTGCATCATCGAATTCTCTCATTTTCAAGTATGGCTTCCATGAAATGCTTCCTTGGTCAGTTATCAGAAAAGAAATCTCAAATGGGGGACTTTTACATTATGGGGTAAATTATACTCCACAACATTGTCATAATTTTCTATGTTCTATAATTGATTTCCTTTTGTATACACGTGAAGCATTAAAAGTGCATGTTGGGGAGATGAGGAGTAAACACCACAATGACGAAACAAGCAAGAAAGTAAAAGCAGCGAAAAAATTGAATGACACCAGGATTTATGTGGAAAAATCCAAAAGAAGGAAAAAATCACGAAAAGACACCACACCAAGAAATCCATTATAAAAATTGGGAGAAATAAGTATAGATCTCTTTTCTCTCTCACCCTCTTCTTGCTTCTCTTCTCACTTACACCGTTCTCAATGTCTAGTTACTCAAAATATAAGAAAAGACCAAGTAAAATAACCCTAAGGGACACGACCATTCAAAAAAACGAGAAAGAGAACCGTCCAGTCCATCTCGCAGGGCTACGATGCTCAACCCTCTGTCTTGCATCGCTGCAGTGTCGTACCTATACCGCTGTGGCGCTCTGCTCTCTGTCGTTCAGCACCGGGGCACTCGGAAACACAGCGTCGGTGTGAAACCCCTTAAGTAAAAGAAACTAAAGTCTTAAAATATTGAGATGTCTTTTGGTGTAATGGTTAGAATTTTATTAAGGAATTATGCAGTTAAGCGTGCTCATCCTGGAGCAATTATGAGATGGATGACCTATTGAGATGTTATACCAACAGGACAAAATCGTTAGACTCTTAGGCCAAAGCGTACAATATCGCGATAGTTAATACAAAGTAATACACCAACTGGAAGATGGGAACTAAGTGTTATACAAGATAAAGTGCTACACCATGAGAGCTACCTCTTGAACTCTGTATGGGACAAAGTGTTACATGATGGAAGCCATCACTTGAACTTCTAGTGGCCACCTCTATAATCCTATCTACCTGGTGGATGATTTTAGGATAAAGATACTGATTAGGACGTCAGTTACTTAATTGGGGGAGATTGTGAAACCCTTTAAGTAAAAGAAGCTAAACTCTTAAAACATCGAGACGCTTTTTGGTGTAATAGTTAGAATTTCATTAAAAATCTGTGAGGCTCTTAGGCAAAGCTGACAATATCTCGATAGTTAAGAGTTTGGGCTGTTACAGCCAGGACGCTCAGGTACGCAGTGTTGGGGCATTTACGAAAAAAAATTCGAACCCATGCAAGGGTAACCCCCCGCACCCCCCAGCGAACACGACAAGCTTTGAGGTCCGAGACAACGGAACGACTAAATTGATCAACACAATCATATTCCACACATAATAGTGCATCTAAAAGGGTTTAACGTTTTGGATTAGAGATTTTAATTCTACATCTGATCAATGACATTTTAGATGCATAAATTCTTTGAACTGATAATGACTTTCCGAATGTATAAATTAAGTTATTTGCGAACTACTTTATCCAACCCGAACTTGATGAGCTCATTTTACAATTGTTACGTCCTGGAATATTCGCGGCGGTATAGAAATATATAGTTTAAAATCTTAACATTGTACGAAGATCCAGTACACACACAGAGATTTAAAGAGAGGGTGTAACGTTCATAAGAGACACCAGAGTTTTTACGTGGAAAATCCCTGAAGAAGGGGAAAAACCACGGGGCCTGAATCAGTATGAATGAATCCACTAGTATTGTAGTTGATTACAAAGGAGGTCCTTCCTCAGGCGAAGGCCTTAGCTTGATGTACATCTTATAGAGTACATTACATGGTGAGAATATAAAGCATCATTGTTTATGTGTTTGTTTGGTCTGAAGGATTGTAGTCGGTGTGCGACGTAAGTCGGAAAGACCGTAGTAGGCGGGCAACAGAGGTCGGAAGGATTGTAGTCGGCAAGCGAGATAAGTCGGAAGGACCGTTGTCGGCGGGCGATGGAGGCCGGAAGGACTGTAGTCGGCGGGCGACGTTAGTTAGAAGGATCGTTGTTGGCGGGCGACGGAGGCTAGAAGGACTGTAGTCGGCGGGCGACGTTAGTCAGAAGGACCGTTGTGTGATGACATAGGTCAGAAAGACGGCGTCAGTTAGACATCCAGCATTGGAAAGAAATCCAGCATCGGATAGATGTCCGATGAAAGTCCGACAATAGGCAGAAGGCCGGCGTCGGGTAGAAACTTGACGACGAGCGGAGGTCTGGCATCGGGTAGAAGTTTGACGCCAGTTGGAGGCCGAGGAGAATTCTGACATTAGATGATATTCGGGTAGAACTCCGGCGTCACTTGGAGGTCGGACTGGATTCCGGCAACACTTGGAGGTCGGGCGGAATTCCGGCGTCACTTGGATAGAATTCCGACGGCGGTGGTCGAGGAGGAGTTCTTCCCTCCTATCTTTCTTCTCTTCTCCCTTCTCTCTCATGAGAAATGAGGGGTCTATTTATAGATTTATGGAGTGGCATGACCTTAAATAGGTGAGAGATCAGGGGCAAATTAGGAGTGGTCAGATGGACGGTCGATATTGAATCCTTTGATCGTGGACCGTTTGTCAGACATTTGAAGGCCTTAATGATGTCGAAATTTGGCGATCTTGGGCTCATTGGATTTGTCTCGTCGAGACGCTCGATTCGACTATAAGCTCGTCGAGTTTGGAGACCGTTTAGTAACTCAAATTGTGGTACGAACTTTCCAACAGCGCTTCGGGTCCTTGATTTGGACTCATTTGGGCTCGGATTGAGTTGAATTTGGTGTTGTTGGGTTTCATATTTCCAAGACGCTCAGTTTGCTGAAATCGGAGTTCAAGCGATCCCGGATTTAATTTTTGAAGCTTCCGACTTGATTTTGCCTCGAGATTTGTGCCCGATCAAGATAATTTTTTGATGATATATCAACAATAAATGCAGTTCTTAATTTTAATAAACCTTAATGAATTTGTATTTTATTTCCTGTCACTATTCATATTTTCATGTTTAGCGCGAATCTATTGCTATTCGCTTTTGAAATGTTATAACTTTCTTCCTGTAGTTAATATATTAAGAGGCGCACTCTATTCCTAAGTAAATTCCTTACTGCACTTAATCTGTTTTACATGATTTCAGCAGTTCCATCTGAGAGAATTACATTTTTTATATGTAATTTCATGGTACTAATTTCTGTCTATAGTAGATTGTTCTAAAAATTAATTACAGCTAGTTTTTTGTACATCGAAAGTTTAAACTGCAAAAACTAATATTGTGAATCAAAAGGATTTTCTGTGTTTCCCTTTAAGGATTTTCGTTAGCCCACATCCCTCGTTATATTTGCCTCTACTTTTATTTAGAAAAAGCTGTCACAATAGAGGTCTTCTCCATATTAGAAAAAAAAAGTTTTATTGAACCTTCATTTTAAGTATTTTCTTGAATAAAAATGGTGGGTTTCAGATAAAAATTTAAAAGTTCCAAGAGAAAGTTGAATAAAACATAGGAAGCAAACTAACAAAGTAAAAGATTAAATACAGTAATTATGTTCCAAGAGAAAGTTGAATAAACACATAGGAAACAAATTAAAAGATTAAATACAGTAATTATAAATTTATCTTTTAGAGCTCCGGTAAGGAATTCCAATCTTGATGTTTAGTGTAGAGATGTGAGTGCAAATTGATAATTATATAGCTTTAGCAATTATGAGTGACTCTTTAAAGGCAGCCAATTTCTCTGCAATGTAATCCCAACCACACAATGAAAACAGCACAACAAATCTCAGCCTTTGATGATAATTAGGTTCTGTTAAATGCTACTGATTCAGAACAAAATGGTCATTTAGCCAATTTAGCCAACATCAAAGATGTAGGCCCTTGATGTGTATGTGTATGTATTTGCTTTACTGTAGACGCTTTTACGATTGAATAGAGATATACAATTTCTAACTGAGAACCGGAAAATTCTATATTTCTTCTTCTCTAGTTTTACGGCTTCTCTGTTCAAGCATTTCATCATGTTATCAGAGCAGCTGCTCAATGATAACAATTTCGAGGTGTCTATGCTGCCAGCTACGTCTGCTCATTGCTTTATACCTCTGTTTCTTTAAAAGCAGCTTGTTCTTTATCCAGCTGTGTTGCTTTTTTCCTTCATATTGGAATTGCCGTTTTTTTTTAATGGATAAATCTCCAACTTATATGAATTTTTCAAACTCCGAAGAATCTTCTGTTCTCAAATGGGTGAGATATGTTAGTTCTGTGTTGAATCTGATTGTATTGATCAATCGTGTTATTCTATTGCCTCGGACCTCAATTTAATTTATCGTGCTCCCGTGGGAGTTGTCAGGGGTCCTCCCCTTGCTTGGGTTCAAGTTATTTGCACCCGAAGAATTTTTTTGTACAATAGTATAGTGCTGTGGTGCTTTAGACCCTGGCGCTGCGACGCTGTCAGAAAAACTAGAGTCAGAGAGTGGAGTGCCGGGACGCTCCAAACTTGGTGCCACGGCGTTGCGAGATAGGCTAACAATTTTCTTTTTCATTTTTCATTAAGGGTTGCATTCCTTAATGATTAATTTGAGTTTCTCTTTATTTATTATTGTGTGGGAACGGTGCAAGGGTGTGGGAGACAAGAAAAGAATGAGAGAGAAAAGATATCTATGCTATTTCTCTCAATTTTTATAGTAGATTTCTTGGTGTGATGTGGCTCCGTGGTTTTTTTTTTTTTCCAGTTTAAGATTTTTTCATGTTAAATCCTAGTGTTATTTCTTTCCGCTGCATTTAATCTGTTTTTTTTGCGTTCGCTGTGTGTTTTACTTCCTTAACAAGATAACTATTCCTTTCCAACTTAAATTTATGATGCCTAACATCAAAAATTTTATTCACCCCCGACTTTGTGTTAACAATCGTCCTACATGATGCCCTCAAAATTCTGAAACTCTTTAAGCAGAATGACTTTTGCAGTTATCCTGATACTTGTGCGCCTAAATAGCTCTTTTTTATGATGGATAGATTTCCTCGAAATTAAATGCAATGCATGAATGTTCATTGATCTAAATCTTGCTTCAGCTTTATTCTCCCCTATATTTTGGAGCTTAACTCTTGTGCTGAGATCTAGATTACCATTGAGAAGTGGCTACAATCTATCATTAGTTTCCACTGTGCAGAAAAGAGATCAATCATGCCACTGAAGCAGCCCTTAAATATCCTCTTCCAAATACTTGCAAAACTCAGTGACCCAACTTTAGCCATGTTTGTTACTCACACATAGCTTTTGGTATTTTGACAATGGTACTACGTCTTATTTCTCGGCAGATTCAAGTCAGCTTCAACAATATATGCCAGATATGGGAATTTAACAACTCTATATAGGCAATGGTCAATTTCTCCCAATTTCGTATGTTGGTCACAAAATTCTCCCTAGTCCTCCATATAAGCTCCTTCCTCAATATTCATGTACCTCATTTATTTTGTTTGCTAGATCACCACTGATTGGTTGTTCCATCTTCTTGTTGGGGATGGAAGTAAAACCACACAATGAAACGAACAAGAAAATAAAAGTAGTGGAAAGTAAAAAAACATCAGCATTTAACGTGGAAAATTTTGAAACCTAAAAAAAAAAAAAATCACAGAGCCACTCCACACCAAAAAATCTACTATGAAAATTAGAAGAAATTATACAAATCTATGTTCTCTCTGACTCTCTCTCTCTCATTGTTTCTCTTTGCCCTTGCACCATTCTTATATGAACAAACAAAGAGAAAAATATATACAATCACCAAGGGACGCAACCCTTAATTAAAAAAGAGAAATAAAACTGTTCAACCGGCCTCGCAAATATTTCCATAGTTACAAACTCAATTGGCACTCAAACTTTCTAAATCAATGTGTGTATATTTCTTGGCTACACATTTTCACAGAGATTACAAATGTTATAATTCTCTATCAGACAAAGTTATTATATCTCCTCATATCCAATATGATGAATCCAATCAATTTTCTCCCTATTCCTCAGCTTCTGTTATTTTTTATGCTTCCTTATAGGCTTTCTTACTCCGTGTTTTGCTTTTTTTGTCAATGTGTTCTTCCTCCTAAACGGCCTGCAGCTTCTGGTCATTCACTATCTTCTTTTTCCGTTATAGTGTTCTACTCTTACTCTGGTTTCATTTGGAAAGGCTTTCTTTGCGGAATCTTAAAGCAGCTTTTTAGTAAAAAAAGTAAAATTGTTTTACTAAAAAGTTGCTTTAAAAAACTGTAAGAAAGCCGTCTCAAACAAAGCCTCAGTCTACTATTTTCTCGCCATCCTCACAGCATTCCACTCTTCCTAATCACTTAGGATAGCTAGGATTTATCTATAACTTCATCGATTCATCCTCGTTGATCTGTCATATAACAGTTTGTTTGCTCGTCTATTTATATGACATTACCGACAATAATCAGCATGCTCTTTCAGTTCTTCTTCATAACCTTCATCAATGATTCACAATGAAGAACTTGGATTGGTTTTATATTGTCTTGCTATTCAAGTTGTTCCAACTTCACGAATTACTCTTAATCATTCGTCCAAATACTTTGCAGGAAATTCAACACAAAGTTGGTATGAGTGATTGCAAACTAATTTCCAATCTTCTATCATTTATATGCCTGACAGATGATGATGTAGGTAATTCCTGCAAGATGAAAAACAGAGGAAGCAAGCAACAATAAAACTGTAACTTAAGTTCTATATTGTAATATATGATTCAGTATGTCCTCTCAGCTACAGGTTTTTGTGTATATACTCCACTCCTATCATCTGTACTTTAAAAAGGGCTAAACTGTTAAAGGTAAACTTAGTACTATATAGCTAACTATAGCAATACGGTGGAAAAGCACATTCTATCTAACAGAAATAAGTAATTAGTAATAGGTAAGATGCTCCTCAAGACTTCTGTAAGTAAGGATGATCCGCATCATACGCCCCCGTCATGAAGATCTGGGCTAGCTGATTCAAGATGAAGTGCACTGTCATCTGGTGGTTCATATGCATAGATATCGGCAACATTGAAAGTGTGGAGAGTGTTAAATTTAGTTGGTAGATCGACAACATAAACATTGTCATTGAACTTTTTATTAATAGGAAGCGGACCCCATTTCCACTTGTTGAGTTTAGAATAGGTGACAGCAAGGAGGCACTCCTTGTATAAGCGAACAAAAACTAAATTGCCAAGATTGAAAAGTTTATCCCGTCTGTGCGCGGCAACAACTATTTTGCACTGGTTATTGGATGCTCGAAGTTTCAGCCGAATATTAGAGAGTAGATTCGTGAACTAATCATCTAGCTCAGAAGCCGCTTTTCTTTTGCATTTTGGGAGAATTGCAATACTAAGAATCGTGTTTGGCATTTTAGTGTAAACAATGTTGAAGGGGCACATACTGGTGGTGGATCGATTGGGCATGGAATTTAAGGCGAATTCTGCTTGAACGAGCAGATCATACCATAATTTAGGATGTTCTTGCTCTAAATCGATAAAAAACCTTCGTGCAATCGTTCACGGTTCTAGAACCTTGAGTACAATGTTGATATTACACATACAATATATGCTCGAAATCGGTAGGTTTAAAGTGGTCTCGTAATAGCTGTTTCATTCGGTACCAGCTTCGAACTTGTCCTCTGCCTTCACGTCTTTGGCATTGAAGTACTTGCAATCGGCACGCACTGGCGCCCCCCTTGAGTTTACACGCCACATATTTTACCTGCTTCTCAGGTTCAATCTCCATGTACTTAAAAAAAGTTTCAACAACCCTATCACAATCCAAATAATCTTCAATATGTAACTTGCCATCAAAAAAATGATATATCCAATTTGACATAAAATCACTATGATACCTATCTTTCTCAGTTGGACGTCGTCTGCAAGCTTGTCCCTGCTTATTCTCCGAGTCTGACAACTCAAGGGATTTGAATCGGTCTATATCCTCTTATGAATCTGATGCTTCATGAATCTGAGACTCTCGTTGCCGCTCTCTGCCTGTCACGAACCCTCGCCTCGTTGCCAGTATGGTTGTCGATAATGTCGTTCGAGCTATTTGGTTCATACTAGACAAGCGTGATCAATCTCTGTTCTCGGTGCACCTCACCAAATAAACGATAGAAATCCATAGATAATTTTCCCGTTTGTCGTGTCAAATTGGCATGCTCTGCCCACAGGGCTTCAAGGCTGTGTTCTTCACCAGTGGCCACTCGCTTTCTACCTTCTGCCATCCTTGTTTTGATACCAATATGATGTAGGTAATTCTTGCAAGATGAAAAACAGAGAAAGCAAAGCAACGATAAAACAACAACTTGAGTTCTGTATTGTATTATATGATTCAGTATGTCCTCTCAGCTACAAGTTTTTGTGTATATACTCCTATCATTTATACCTTAAAATGTACTAAAATGTAAAATGTAAAATTAGTACCATACAACTAACTATAGAAATACGGTAGTGGAGCACATTCTATCTAACAGAAATAAGTAATAAGTAATAGGTAAGATGCTCCTCAAGACTTCTCTAAGAATGCTCCGCATCATATGATGCTTCCTGCAAACCATTTCTAGCACCTACTCTTAATAAGGCGAAATTATTACGTGCGGTCTCCGGGCATCTTTAGGAGGTCAATCAAGACGCTCCACGTCACCTATATGATGTGTATCGTTATTATGTACTGTTATAGATCGGGTAACGTAATGCGTCCTGATTGACCTTCGGATTATCCGATAAACGCAGCACGCAGCTTGTTGGCTTTGTTCAATATCTAACCATCATCACCTGTTTGAATATTTTCTTCACTGCTAACAATGTCTGTCAACACATGTATCGACATCTGCATTGTCACCTTTAATCTATCAAACACATTTTATAATGAAAGAGATAAAATAATAAAGATTCAAATTGAGATATAATTTTTAAAAATAGTCAAGAATCATTTGATAAAATAAATTGAGATATAATTTTAAAATTTTATAATAATTTTATACTTAAACTCTCGAATTTTTATATATTTTAAATGTAATTCATAGTATTATACTTTTTAAACGAGTCACTTTCCGAGCTAATGGTTGAATTGATCTTGGCTCAAGTTTGACTTGTTAACTCATCGAGTTCAAGTCATGAGTTATTTATTGAGTTGAGCTCAAGTCGGCTTAACTCACACCCTTAATTACTTTCATTGCCAAAAAGTAATCACAAGATTTTGTAAATTTTTTTTGGGAAGATTTTTAAAACAAAAATTAGGTCTACTGATCCATTTTTTAGTGCTAATTAGTCTTAAAGATTTTAAAATACTCGCTGTTGCTTAGATTGGTTGGTCAGTGAGTATGGTTGAGAACCCCCAATCTGTGCTCGATTCCTCTTGAGCGGCAGCGTCTCTTATGTGAGTTTCAATCAAGTGCGGGCCATAAGGTTTCTTGGGTTGGTGCCTTTTTTAGGTCAACTGAGTATTAGTCACGCCGCTAAACGTTATTTTGAGGGTTGCAGCAGGTGGATATCTCGTTCAAAAAAAATTATTTTAAGAATAATATTAATTATTTATATATTATATTTGTTTTAAAATAGATCTAGATATCTTTAAACAAATAATATAAATTTTGTAACAGTTTTTTTTTTTTTTTTAATATTTTATGAACACTGCTCCCCATTTCTATGACAATTTAGTGCTTGGCAATTTCGAAAAAATAAATAAATAGCAGATAAAATTAAAACATTATAAAGTCAAACACTGAAAGTAAATCTTATCTTATTTAATTATCAATTTATTTTTAAATAATTGAATCTCGGTAAAGCCCTCTGCCGACAATGACGTAACACTTTATCCGATAATTTTCAAAATATTTTTATTATTAAGCTTTCAATTTTAAAATACAAATTTTTTTTTATCTTCATCATTAATTTAAATAAAGAAAATAATATTTGATTTCTTAATTATTTGATTTTTGATCTTATAATTAAATAAACTTTTCTAATGAATTATTCATACAATGCTAGGGCTGCAAGCGAATCAAACGTTCGACGAGCTACTCGTTGTTCGGTTCGATTAAAGCTCGTTTGTGATCATTTAATTAAATAAACAAACAAACTTGAATAATAGTTTAAATATCGATTCTTAAATAAACAAACTTGACCACTAATATGTTCAGCTCATTTATATTCGCGAACAACATCATTTGAAGTTTGTGAACAAGCTCGACATTAAGCTCGATAAGAAGCTCGATTCATGTGTTAGGAAAATTATGTGAAGATAGATTTGCTTATAAATCATTGCCTTTGTTACATAGACAATTGCTTTTATTATAAATGTGTTTGTTCATAGATATGTTCAAGAACGTGTTTGTTTGATTGTTAAAAAAAATCATTAAATATGTTCGATGTAATCGTTTCTTAGGAAGCTCGATAAAGCTCGTTTGTTAAGTTAATGATCATCTAAAATTAGAGCTCGTTTATAGCTTGTTCATATTTATTTGTTTAAAGTTTAATAAACAGTAAACAAACGAACATGAACTGAACATGAACCGAACATGAACATTCATTAATTTAAATGAACCAAACATGAACACAAACAATAAAGCTCGAACAAACATGAACCAAACTTGAACAACCTGACATTAAATGAACACAAACATGAACACTCATATACTCGGCTTGGCTCGGTTCGTTTGCAGCCCTATATAATGCATTATTATAGTTCATATTCTTATAGAAAACGAAAAAACTATTCAAATTAAATAAAAAATTTATATAGGATAAGTTCAATGTAATTGAAATTTGAGTTGTTAAATCTAACAATTTAGGTTCATATATGTTTATGGGTATGCTCATTGGTGCATTCGTTGAGGCCCCTAATCACAGAACTATTCCATAGAGATATTAGCATGTACATGTTATCTTATTGTGTTCCGCTTGTATTTACTATTTTCTCTCAAACCAGTCTATATAAGGACACCTGTTATCACAGCTTAATAATACGATATACATACTTTTCCTTATCTGTGTCGTGTATCCTCTGTCTTTCTCTTTCCACTCACATGGTATCAAGAGCCACATGATGGGAGATCAAGATATAACCTCCTCTCTCCCTCCCTCCTCCACCGCCCTCGCCGGAAACTGCCCTCAAGAACCAGTTATTCCGGCATCCCTGAAATTTCTTGTCACTAACATCAAGAATATGCTTCCTCATCCTCTCACTACCGAAAATTACCCCATATGGAGAACTCAAATTCTCCAACAATTCACCGCTACTGGTTACCTGAGCCATCTCACCGGAGCCAACCTATCTCCTCCGGCCGATCAACCTGCCACGCACGCCGCCTGGAAATTAGTCGACAGCACGCTGATTTCGGCCTTGTTCTCCACCATCTCCCCCTCCATCTCGCCATACGTCATCACCGCCTCCTCGGCCTTCGAAGTTTGGTCGATTCTTGAACGCAGGCTTCAATCGACCTGTCGCTCTCGAGTTCTACAACTCAAGAACGAACTTCACAATCTACAAATGAAAAATTCATCCATGCAGCAATACCTCACGCAAGTCAAGACTCTCGTCGACAGCATTGCCGCCTCCGGATCCAAAGTCGATCCCGAAGACATCATGCTCTACACCCTAAACGGCCTACCCGCCGCTTACAACCCCTTCAAAACCTACATCCGGAACTCCCAAACGCCATCCGATCTAGATTCTTTATATTTGCTTCTTTGCAGCGAAGAAATTTATATCAATCAAGAACTTCAACACAATACTTCCAATGATCCGTCAGCTCTCTACGCAACCTCGCATAACCAGCAACGCGGTCGGCAAACCGCCGACCGCCCAAGAACTTCAAGAACAACCAGTACCCACCGTCCTCACCCAATCCTCCTACAACATCCGCCAACAACTCGAGCTCGCAACGTCTCAACTGCCAAATCTGCGGGAAGAACGGTCACATCGCTCTTAACTGCTGGCACCGCTGCAACTTCAAATTCGCTCCTACAACAACTACCACACCACGTGCAATGCTTACCAACACTGCTTCCTACCCAACCCAAGACTGGGTTCTCGACACCGGCGCCTCTGAACATCTCACACCTGACAACAACAATATTCAGCACCCGACCGCCTACCATGGCCCGTCATCCGTCTCGGTAGCAAACGGCTCCTCTGCCTCCATACAAAACACCGGCCAAGGTCTCCTTCCACTTCCTGATACTCCTCGTAAGCTACATCTACGTAATATCTTGCATGTTCCTTCACTAACCCATAACCTGATTTCGGTTTCTAAACTAACCCGTGACAATTCTATATCTATTACATTTGACTCTAACGGCTTTGAAATTAAGGATTCCCAGGATCTTCGACCGCTTCTACGTGGCCGACTCCATAACGGTCTCTACTATATTCACCCCGCTCCAGACGTTCCGCCACAGGCTATGCACGCAACCGTGGCTCCCTCCTATTTGTGGCACGCGCGTCTTGGTCATCCACACCGGCAGCTCCTCAACAACGTGGCTAAAGCACTGCCAGCACCTACGCCTTCTACCTCACCTTTTCTTTGTACTTCTTGTAATGTGGCCAAGAGCCACAAGCTCTCTTTCAGCCCAAGAACATCGGCCACATCCTCACCGTTCGAAATTATTCATTCGGACGTGTGGGGACCGTCGCCGACACCGTCTACTATGGGTTTTCGCTACTATGTTCTTTTTACTGACGACTATACTAGATTTACTTGGATTTATTTTTTGCGCACTAAAAATGAAACATTATCTAAATTTCAAATTCTGTGCAATATGATTCAAATGCAATTTTCTACAACCCCCAAAGCCCTCCAATCTGACGGCGGAGGCGAGTATACCGGCACTGACTTCAACAATTTTCTTCAAAAACATGGCATACGGCATCGCATCAGTTGCCCTCACACTCCTGAACAGAACGGACTCGCCGAAAGAAAGCATCGCCACATTCTTGACGTCACCAGAGCTCTCCTACACGATTCAAACGTCCCTCACCAATTCTGGCCTGAAACAATCGCCACCGCCACTTACCTTATCAACCGGCTACCCTCCACAACGACCACATCACATTCTCCTTTTCAACTACTTTATCAAAAGCCGCCAGCCTACGAACACCTTCGCATTTTCGGTAGCCTCTGCTACCCTTGGCTCCAGCCCTACAACCATAACAAACTTCATCCTCGATCCAATGACTGCGTCTTCCTCGGCTACTCGTCTCAACACAAAGGATATCGGTGCTACAACTTATCCACAAACCAAATTCACATCTCCAGGCACGTTGTGTTTCACGAGCACATATTCCCTTTTCAATCTCACCATCATCCTCACAATTCGCCTGCACCTCTCGTCATCCAAAGACCCCAACCCCCCTCTCTTCTCGTACCCACGTCAACCATCACAACTCAACCTCATATCATCAACACAACCTCTGACCAAATTCAGCAAACCAACAATCCTATAAATCACACTACCAACCTACCTGCTCCAGCAAGGCCATCCACCACTACTCTAAGCTATAACAGACCACCCAATCTATCTGACCGTCCCAGTCACCCAATGCAAACAAGATCCAAGTCTGGTATTTCAAAACCCAACCCCATCTACTCTCTCCAAAGCAACACCGCAACTATCCCCACCCCAACCTCCTACAAACAAGCCATGAAAATCCCGCACTGGCATTCGGCTATGAAAGACGAGCTCACCGCACTTCAACAGCAGCGGACCTGGACGCTCGTTCCTAAACCACCGAACAAGAACATACTCGGCTGTAAGTGGACCTTCAAATTCAAAACTCTTCCAAACGGACAGATTGAACGTTACAAAGCAAGACTCGTTGCCTTAGGCTACGACCAACGGCAGGGTGAAAATTATAATGAAACCTTCAGCCCTGTAGCAAAAATGCCCACCATCCGTCTACTCCTTGCCATCGCTCTCAACCGAAAATGGCCTGTACAACAATTAGACGTATCCAACGCCTTCCTTCACTGCGACTTACCCGACGACATCTACATGCGCCAACCACCTGGATTCGCCGACCCCACATCCCCGGATCTTGTCTGCAAACTCCACAAGTCCTTATATGGTCTCAAGCAGGCCCCTCGACAGTGGTTCCAAAAGCTTACCTCCTTCCTCCAATCAAGGGGATTCCGGTTTAGTCGCTCCGACCCTTCTCTACTCATTTTCACTAACAATCACATTCATATCTATTTTCTAATTTACATCGATGACATTCTTGTCACAGGAAACGAGCAATCAGCCGTCTAGAACCTCCTCAACGATCTAAATTGCAACTTCGCTCTCAAACAAATGGGACCGATCTCACTTTTCCTAGGCATCCAAGTACATCATACACGAACAGGCTACTTCCTATCTCAGGCTCATTTTGCACAAAAGCTTCTACACGACGCTGGTTTCGCCGATTGCAAAGAAGTGCCGACACCGCTCTCGCCCACTTCAACTCAAACAACAGACAGAACTCATCCATTCCATGATCCCACACTCTATCGCCGCATTGCAGGATCGCTTCAATATCTATTTATCACACGTCCAGACATTGCCTTCGCCACAAATCGAATATGCCAGCACATGAAGAATCCCACCGACCAAGACTATCTATCTCTTACCTGGCTTCTCCGATACATCAAGGGGACCGTCTCCTATGGTCTTCCACTCACCACCGGCGACCTACAACTCCGTACCTACACCGACGCCGATTGGTCCTCCAACCAATCGGACCGCAAGTCAATCTCTGGGTTCTGCACCTTCCTCGGACCAAATCTCATCTCCTGGTCCGTCAAGAAACAGATCACCGTCGCCACATCGTCGACCGAAGCTGAATATCGGTCACTCTCCGCAGCCACTTCGGATGTAATCTGGCTCCGACGTCTAGTATCCGAACTTCATCTACCGCAGACGCAACCGACACCAATATACTGCGACAACCAGTCGGCCATTGCCATTACCAAGAACCCGGTATTTCACGCGCGAACAAAGCACATTGAAATCGATTATCATTTCATCCGGGAACATCTCAGCAATGCCAACATACAAATACATCATATTTCCTCAAAAGATCAAGTGGCGGACATCCTGACCAAACCCTTTGCCTCGGCTCGGTTCAACGATCTTCGCTCCAAATTAACAATTCACAGTATGAATTATTAATTTGCGGGAGGATATTAGCATGTACATGTTATCTTATTGTGTTCCGCTTGTATTTACTATTTTCTCTCAAACCAGTCTATATAAAGACACCTGTTATCACAGCTTAATAATACGATATACATACTTTTCCTTATCTCTGTCGTGTATCCTCTGTCTTTCTCTTTCCACTCACAAGAGAACCATCCATCTTATTCATACATTCCCCTCATGAATATCATACATAATCGATCCTACCAATCTGTCTCTTTAAGATTTTGTTTAGGAATTTTTTTTCTTACTTTCTATATAAAAATATTGTAAAAGTAATGTATAAATAATGATAAAAACTAGCCTGAAAGAAGTCTTAGACTTCATTTGAGATGATTTTCTTACTATTTTATAAAGTAACTTTTTATTTCAAAAATCATTGTGATCTAAAATTTTTTGTACTAAAAAATTTCTTCATAAAATAATAAAAAACTGCCTCAAACAATACCTTAGCCAATGTACTCAATCTCTTAATCGGCTATAGCCAATACATTTGATTCTATTCACTCACATCCTGTCAGCATGCTCGATCCTCTCAATTCTCTTAGGGGTTGTTTGGTATTAGATTCACAGCCGGATTTAAGTGGGATTTACACTTAAATCCTGCTAAACGATTTTTGTTCGCACATTAAATCCCGGCAATCAGTAAATTCCGGATTTATTTACGGCATAAATCCAGGATTTAATGGGATTTACAGGATTTAATGGGATTGCCACGTCACATGCAACATATAAGAAGTCAATTGGAAAATTGAAGTTTGCTCTCATTTAATAGTTCATTTGTCTTTTGATCAATATTAATTTGTCATAAATTTTCAATAATAATGTATGAACTCAAATTCATTTTATCATATTTTTATACAATAACTTTGAATTTATAATTATCTCCTTTAAATTTAAATCCCTAATCATCATAAATCCCAAAATATATTACCAAACAACTTCTCATAATTTAACAAAATCAATCATTTGGCATAACAAATAATTTTTAGAATTAAAAACATATTTAAAGGATTTACTAAATGCTATGCCAAACAGCCCCCTTAGCAAGGGCAAATTATTGCATCCGGTCACCTGACACAAAGATTCATTCGGATGTCTCTCTGTTTACAATAAAAGAATATGCTACCGTACCTACACTTTTACCGTAGATAAAGATAAATCAGAGCAGGTGACCGGATGCAATAATTTGCCCTTAGCAAGAATACTGGCTCATCCCAATGGACTCTCTCGACCACTTTAATGGATCCTCTTAAGCCACTTCTCTCGTCATCTCAGTTAACAAACTTCCGATTTCTCGGTCAACCATCTCAAGCCCATGCAACCGTCGCACTTATCCAAATTACAGATAATATTATCCGAAATGTCTATCTCAATACGTTTTCTGAACTGATCCTTTGCTGACGACATATTCCAAATAACCACATTTCAGTTACAACAACATCTACTCCTAAAATAACAGTTTCATCCTTTTTTCAAAAAATATTTGTTTTCGATCTCCACTGTTTGCAGATTACTCCATACATTTCTGCAGAGAGATCTATCTATTTTTCAGATAGTTAGTTCATCAACAAAATCTATCTTTATCAAATTCAAAAAAGGTACATATTAGCTATACAATAAGCCTTCCATGATCCTCCCCCGCAAAGCCAAGCACTTTTTATAAAACTGATCCAATATTTGGATCAGCAAAAAGGGAAAGGGAGGAAAAAACTACTAATCAGACAAACTATTAGCCCATTTTTTATGTACAAAAGTTCAAATTGTTTAGGTAGATGTTCTCCACAATTCATAAAGCAAAAGATCAGACTGAGCAGACAAATTCTCTTAGAATTCCATCAAGCAAACAAAAGAGCTTGACTTGAGAGGCTTCCAGAGGATCTCTGTGGAGGAATGGGAGGCCTGTTGTTGCTTAAGAAACTATGCCTTTTTGGCCCCAATGAGGAAAAGGAACCTCTGAATGGCTTTTTTATTAGGGACCCTCTTGCAAATGAAAGGGCTTTGTGGCAATCTAATCCTCCTCCATAGCTCTTTGAAGATTTCAGCTTCTTTTTGTATGGCCTGTCAGGCTTGGCCAGATCTTCCAAGTTCCTCACATTGCACAGAGATGAGAATGACTGCGATTTCCCTTGGAAATGCTTTGATAGCCCTCGCCTGCAAGTAAAATTCATAAAATTTCTTCAGGGACTGTTTGGCTACAAATAGGATTTAGCTTTAGTAAATTCTGTAAGCTCAGATTTAGTATATTAAAATCTAAAAACTGTTTGGCTTGCTAAACTTTTTTTGGCAAACTATTTAACTATTTGCATCAAAATGTAAGATTTATGAGAGGAAAAATCATTAAATCTGTTCAACCATGTAAATGATTCAGAAATTCTGCTTGACAGATATAAGGCTAAAATCTTGCTTAAACCCTGCCTGAAATAGGCCACTGGACACCAAACAGCTCCTGAAAGAAGAACTAATCATATAATGGAAGATTAGTCTGCTACATTTGAAAGCCAATATTCAAACTATTGATCCATTTCTAAGATATAAAGGACAAAAACCAACTTTAATCATTCGAATAACTGATGATGATACAATAAATAAAGCACAAATTGTATGAAAAATTTCAGAGATAAAACAGTGGAGCTCACTTCAAGGGAAGCTGGGAAATGAGATTGGACATCTCAAAGAGAGATCCATCTTCCTCCTCCAAATTATCATTAGATGGAGAGGAGGTGGCGTCCTCCATTAAGTCCGACGACGATGAATTCATCGACAGCACCCCCACCTCGTCGTCCTCATCGAAAGAAGAGAAGGAACCGAGATCTTCTTCCTGCTCATCCATGATCCCATGGCTGATTTGTGGGATGAAAGAATCCTCCATTCTCCACAATAGAACCAGCTTCAAACTCCCTTGTTATACTTCCCAACCCCAACCTCCCAATAAACATCCACTCTCTCTCTCTCCCAGAGAAGAAGATGAGAAATTTAATAGAAAAAACACTAACTTTACAACTTCAAATGGTTCTGCAAATCCTTTATATGCAGAAGGTTGGACGGAGAAGACTTAAAAAGAGCAATAGTAGAAAAGGATAAGGAAGGCAACATTTGCTTCCATACGATGAGAGAGATTCGGCTTTATCCACTTAGGCCTCTCCCTGTTACCGTTTTCGTATAAGGAAAGAGGGAGGAAGAGTGGATAAGACCTCCACATCGTCAACGTACTATTTATCACATTTATGCCGAAAGTTTGTAGAAATTATATTTCAAACCTTCAATTACTTTTTTTTTTTCACCTTATTCAAGGCATTTGATGGTTATCTGTTGGCTGAGGTACAAAAATTAATTAGGATTATTTCTTTTGAAGGTCCCACATGGTATTTCTGTAAATATTTTTAGGAGCTTGTGGACTAAAATTAATTTGGTCCCATGTGTAATGACCATTCCTGGTTCGCCTTACCTATAATGTCAGAAAACCTTTTTCATGTTGTAATACCTGATTTAGGTAAGGGTGGTTTTGTAATTTTACTACATTTTTAAATTTAAGAAAAATGTATGAATTTGAATTATGTTTAGTAAAAAATAGTTTATCTATCTAGTTAGTTTTTATTTATTTATTTTTAATATGTTATGTAGGTTTGTAAAATGGATCTAACAGATTTGATTCTGAATCGATAAAAAAGTGATGAAGACCCAAATTCAATCAAATGTGACCCATTAGAGGTTGTGTGATTGGCTAAAAAAAAGAAATGCAATATAAAAAAATAATTTGGAATTATTTTGACTAGTGTAATATAAATAAAGGTAAATGATTTTTTTTTAATTTAATTTGAAATAAAATGAATGTAATCTAAAGTTTAAAGATGTGGAGACTAGTGGGTGGTGATGGTGGTGGGCGGGGCCTGGTGGTGGTGATCGGTGGATGACGAGTATGGCGGAGAGGGAGGGGGGTGGGTAATGACCAGAGGGGCAGTGGTGGTGGCCAATGGTGGGTGGCGGTAGTGGGTGGACAGCGGTGATGGTGGCTTGCGACAATGGGTGCAACTGCGTCTAGCCGTGAGGGTGGACAGCGGCGGGTGGCGATGGCCGGTGGTTGCCAAATGAGGGTAGAGGTTGCCGACCACGGTTGGCAGGTAGCTATCAAGCAAGGTTGTTTGTGGTGTAAACCACTCACTCAAAACTATTCTAATTTGATTTACCTCAAAAATAAAGTAAAATGTTTTACCCTACATCTACTTTATTTTGTATTTCTTTTTCATCCAACCAAACATCAAAATTATCAAAATCATTGTATTTGAAATACTTTACATCCTAAAGTATTCCAATCAAATAGCCCCTTAATAAATTGAATCTGAACCACTTAATAAATGGGTCAAAAAGTTAGACCCTATAAACTATTTAATAGAAAAGATATAGTTTTATTAACCTGTTAGCCATACATTTTAGAACAACTAATAAAAAAGAGAAGATTATGTCACAAATAAAAATAATTTAAGAAAAAAAAAGTAAACAAGTCATTTTTGGATCAAATAAATGGGCCAAAATGCAAGACTCAAAACAGACTCACCTATTAAATGGGTCAATCCGTATCGGAATTTTTTGATTTGGTTCATTTATTGGCACCCATAATAATGTTGCATGTCTCAGACTACTATGAAATAAGTTTGCAGAGATAAGTGATCACGACAGCCTTTCAGTGATTTTGAAATTGCTGCAAGTATTTTTATGACAATTAAAATGTCCATAAAATTAAAATTATTTTTCTTAATGAGGATGTCTAATTCGAAAAGATTGCTATAAATATAGTATGATAAAAAAGTATTATAAACAAATAAAAATAATGCCTATAAGGCTCAAAAAGATTGAATCAAAGCAAATTGTGTTGATTGAACTCCATGGAGGTTAATGAAATGGTCAATTAAGCTTAGCATTGACGACATATATAGTACAGAAATAAAAACTCGGATTTTTATGAATTTTTTTCGGTATCAGTAGGACTTTTCTTCTATTGAAGTTATTATATTGTCTATAATAAGTTCGATACCTAAATTTGATATCTATAATTTATATTTTTCACTCCTTATTGAAAGTATTTTTATTTAGTATATTTTGTTTATTATTATCGCGCTTGAAAGACTGTATTTGGGTGGTAGTCGGCAGACGACGAAGGTCAGAAAGATTGTATTTGGGTGGCGGTGGCTGGAAGGACTGTAATATGTGGGCGACGGAGGTCAAAAGCACCGTAGTCAACAGGTGACAGAGGTCGTAAAGATTGTCATCTGGCGACGGAGGTTGGAACCATTGACGGATGAAAGTCTAAGAATAATTGGAAGCCTGGTGGAAGTATGGCATCAGTCGGCAGTCAAGTGGAAGTCCAGTGTTAGTGGCGGCCGAGTGTTAGTCCAGCTTCAGTCGGCGGAAGTCCAATGTCAGTCGGCAGAAGGATGGAAGTTTGGCGTTAGTCGACAGCCGGGTTGAAGTCCGGCGTTTGTAGACTGCCAAGCAAAAGTCTAGCGATTGGCGGAAGTCCGGCGTCTGGTAGAAATCTAGAGACAGAAGGACGTCCAGCGTTGGGTAAAAGTTCGGGGACGGGCAGAAGTCTAGTGACAGGAGGAAGTCTAGCGCTGAGTAAAAATTCGACGATGGCTAGAAGTCCGACATCGGGTAGGAGTCTGACGAAAGTCTGACGACGGGCGGAAGTTTAGCGTCGAGTAGAAGTCTGGCAATGGCAGAAGTTCGGCGACGGGCAAAAGTCTAGCGACGGGCAAAAGTTTGGCGACTGGTAGAAGTATATCATCGGGTAGAAATCCGATGACAAACTGATGTTCGGCGTCGGGTAGGAGTCCAACGAAAGTCTGGTGATAAACGAAAGTTTGGTAACAAACAAAAGTCTGGCGACGGATGGAAGTCCAGAGTTAGGTAGAAATTTGACGATGGGCGGAAGTGCGGCGTTGGCCGGTGGCCGAGAGGTTGTCGAGGAGTTTGGAGGCAAGAGAAATCTTTGATTTCTCTTTCTCTCCTCTCTTCTTTCCCTTATTGCTTCGAGCCCCTTTTCATGAGGAATGAGGGGGTATGACCACTAAATAGGAGGGAGATCAAGGGCAAGTTGGGAGTAGTTTGAATGAACGGCCAATGTTGATCCCCTTGATCGTGGAATGTTTATTTTGTATTTGAACATCTTAATGATATGAGAATTTGACAATCTTAAGCTCGTTGGATTTGTCTCATCGAACTGCTCAATTCGAATATGAGCATGTCACGTTTGAAAATTGTTTGTTAATCCAAATTATGGTTTGAACCTTCCAAATGAACTTCGGGTCATTGATTTAGACTCATTTGGGCTCAGATTGAGTTGAATTTGGTATCGTTGGGTTTGTATTTCCTAGATGTTCAGTTTGATTGTAAGTTTCCAAAAATCGGAGTTCAGATGGTCCCTAATTTAAAATTTAAAATTTTCAACTTGATTTTGCTTTGAGATTCATGCCTGATCACCAAGATAAATTTTTTGATGATATATCAATTATCATTATTCTCATATATATATATATATATATATATATATATATATATATATATATATATATATATATATATATATATATATATATATATATATATATATATATATATATATATATATATATATATAGAGAGAGAGAGAGAGAGAGAGAGAGAGAGAGAGAGACTATAATATCAATATATTATTGAATTAAATGAGATACATTGCACTTCTAGCTTTTAAACACAATCATCATGTGATAAAGTCACTAGAAAAGTGCTCAAATAAGATTATTATTGGCCCATAATTCAACTAAAGTGTTGAAGGCAATCCTATATACATATATAGGAGATGTAAACTATATGGTGGATTGCTACATTAGCCAGCTAGTTGCAAGCTTCATTTAACCACGTAGTATGACTTTATTTAAGGGGAGATGGATTTCATTAGTCTATTCTAACCGGGGGTGATGGATTTCATTTGTCATATCACTATCTACTACTTAACTAAATAAATGGAGAAATACAACTTACAAATAAAACATTTAGAGTCATCAAATTTCTATGATCTTCATTTGATTTAGAATTTATTTGGAACAACTTTTTTATTAGTTTATTTTTCATAACAGTCTTACTTTCTTAATTTTTGTGGTGATAAACATCTTATGATCATATCTAATAGAAGTATAGAACAATGTAATTTATAATAAGATTATTGTTCAACTCTTTCAAAAATAACTTTTTTAAAATATTTTAACAAATTTTTAAAAAATTACTTTTAATTATAATTTTTTAATATTTTTTATAAAAAACTATAGCAATCTCAAATGAGCTTCTTGTTCCTCCTCCACTCTTAAATGACACTACAATTCATTCGATCAAATGATTCTTATAAGAATGAGTAAGGTGATGAAACAAGTAATTCTATTCTGAACAATCTAGAGAAAAAAGCTCTCTGATAAGAGGGTATGGACACCAGATAGAGAGAACCATTCGATTACACTGCACTTTTGTTACAGACAGAGAGAAAATCGAACGGTTCTCCTGTCCAGTGTCCGCACAGAATAATTCATCCTTAGCAGATGAGCTTCCATCATTTGAACTATACTTTGTCAATAATTAGAGAAATTTTTTTCTCACTATTTTTTGCTGTAGTGACCCTTATGGAGCTAAATAACTGTTCTGCGTGTACTTCAGCCACTCTTTCTACACATAAAATATGAATAATGTCTGGCTAGCAAACAATAAACAGACTTGTAAGATGAGATGATCTTTCAGATGAACTATGATAACAAACTGCTCAAAGTATCTGCTAACAAAATGCTCTAACAGCTAAATTTTAAATAAAATGTCATGCAGATTCAGCCCAGCAATAGAGACTGTGCACAATAAAAGTGATGAGAGGACATGTTGCATCCTAGAATATTCACGGCGTTAAAGAAAGATATAATTTAGCGTCTTAAATTTATAAGAAAATCTAATATACAAACAGATAAAAGAGATGAGTGCAACTTTCAAATGAGACACTAGAGATTTTATATGAAAAACTCTGAAAAGGGAAAAAATCACAAGATTTTGTCGAGTTTAAATGAATCTACTAGTATTGATGGTTTAGTACAAATGAGGCCCGTCTTCCTTTGGGGAAGTTTTTATGTAGCAAACGCACATTATATAGAGCTTGTTATATGGTAGCTGTGTTGATTTGAAATTATTTCCAAATTGAAATAAGCTTTTATTTGGAAAGTTTTAATGACTCTTTATTGTAATTAATTAGAGAAAGATCGAGCTTAAGAGCTACTGTTATTCCCTTGTTCTCAAATTTGGTTAAATCATCCCATCTCCATGGACGTAGGCATCTTCGTCGAACCACGTAAACCGCTGTGTTTTTTTCATGATTGATTGTGCTTAATTCTGATTTGTTTTCCACTATTTGCACAACAAATTGTTCTTAAAATAATGTAACATGCTTGTTTGGTTAGTAGGAATGTTTTCGGATGATCGAGGTTGAAAGGATCGTAGTTGGAGGGCGCGACGGTGGTCAGAGTGGGCCGTAGTCGGCGGGCGACGGTGTTTAGGAGGACCGTAGTCGGCATGCGACAGTGGTCGGAAGGATCGTTGTTGGCAGGCGACGATGGTTAGAAGGACCATAGTCGGCTGGTGATAGTGGTCGGAAGGACCGTGATATAGCGATGGTCAGTGCTCAATGAGGAGTATGGTGGCAAGATAGTTCTCAGATTAGTCTTCCTTAACTCTGAGAGGCTTGTTTATAATTTTATGAGAGTGAAATCATGACCAGCAAATAGGGAGAAGATCAAGGGCACATTCTGAGTGTTTCGAATGGATGATCGATATCAACTCCCTTTTGATCATATATAATTTATTGAGTATTTAACTATCTTAATGATGTCAAAATTTGAAGATCTTGGGCTCGTCGGTTTAGTCTCGTCGAGCCGCTCGATAAGGCTATAAGCATGTCACATTTGGATGTCATTTGGTCATCCAATTTATGCTTTGAACTTGCCAAATGTGCCTCTAGCCTTCAATTTCGACCCATTTGGACTCGGATTGGATCGAATTTGGAGTCGTTGAGTTCATCTTTTTGAAACATTCAATTTGACCATAAGTTTGCTGAAATCAAAGTTTGGATGGCCCCAAATTTAATTTTGAAAATTTTTAATACGAATTTTCCATGAGATTCGTGCTCGACCAAGATAATTTTTTGATGTTATATGAGGATCGGACCTAATATCTAAGAACTTCAAACTGGCAAGGACGACCTCCCAAGTTCAATGCATGATAAATACCATTAATCATTGTAGAGTGGACTTAACATACAATTATCTAACTTTTTACTATATTTCTTAATCTCTTATGCTGACCAAGTATAATTAACTATAATGTACTTCTGTTATTCGTATGATATATATATATTTTTTTAATACTGCTCTACTTTAATGTCAAGTATTTCATACTTGCATCAATGAAGCAATCTTCACTCCGAACTGAAAACAAAGGACCAATCTGCAACTTCAATCACATGTAAAACTACAATATATCAGGCTTCGCAACGTAACTGCAAACATCATAGACTAAGACTTCATTTGGGACGGTTTTTTTACTACTTCTTAAAACAGCTTTTGAGTACAAATTTTTTAACTTTTGTACTAAAAAGCTCTTTTAAGAAGCATTAAGAAAGTTCTTAATGACCACTGTGAAGAACCTGGTTAATGTTCAATTGACCACTGAAAATCTTCCGGTTTGGAAGGCGCAATTGCTCAAACTATTGGGTATCTCACCGGCATCATTGTTAAACCACCAAAACAGCTGCTGCAAGCGGATGGATTCGTAGCTCTAAATCCTTTATACCTATCATGGATGCTCATTGATTAGAAACTTGCCGCCGCAATCTATTCTACTATTTCGTAGCCCTTCTACCCTATGTTCTCAACCTAGATTCCTGTCATGATCATGACACTTGACTCACCATTGAACGTCGGCTTCAATCCACGAGTCGATATCATCTTCTTCAGCTGAAAAACGAACTTCATCATCTTCGACTAAAAGATACGTCAATTGTTCAATATATTTTTTGATATTAAGTAGAAAGTTAATGCAATCACTGCGGCTGGTTCCTCCATGGTTCCTAAAGATATCATTCTTTATACCTTGAATGGCTTGCCTTCCACTTATCATCCGTTTAAGGCTGCCATATGAATATAGTTACAGCCTATAAGTCTTGATGACTTTTATGCTCTTCCTTGTAGTGAAAAGTTAAAGATTGCCACAAATTCATCCAAGGACGCTATTTCTTTACCTGCACTAAACTCCTCCTTTGCTTAAAATCGCCACTCGAGGACAGTCTCGCGGACGTTCATCATTTAATCATCCTCGACGCAGACATTTTACCTCCCAGTAATGGATGTACTCCCTTTTACTCACTTAGTTTTGGTCATACTAACAACGCATCCTTCCGTGGTGGTCGCTCAGCTTAACCTTATGTTAGGGGTGTCAATTCTGGTCAACGGGTCAGGTTCTGATCGAACCTGACGTGACCTGGGCATAAACAAGTTGACCCGAACCTGACCGGGGTCGATACGACTCACCACCCCGCCTTTTTTTTATTTTTTACTATTTTTAAAGCAAATTATCAATAAATACTACTCAAATCAAATATTAAAAATAATAAACAATCAGATTGCAATAAAAATTGTAATAAAACAATAAACAATCAAATTTAAAAATTTTTAATGATTTATACTCAAATACATTACAAAATTTCTGAAATGCTCATATATGCATTACAATTTTTTTTTCAATTTCTTAAATTCTTACAACTTCCAAGTTGTAGAAAAATATTACAAATACAACTTCACAACTAAATAAGTATACAACTGCTTTGCTTAATTGTTGCCTTTCACTCTTTCATTCTATAAATAATTATCAAATGCTCACAATGACGTACATGCAAGGCTGAAAAAAAAAATAAAAAATAAATAAAAGAAACAATTTGTTGATTGCTAGTAGCCAAAGTTGTAGCCTCAGAATGAACCTAACAAAGAAACATCGGTTGCAATAATTCAAGAAAATGTGCCTTCTAAGGTTACAAGTTGGTAATATGATTTTAATCAATTTAGTTTATATTCAATTAAATAATACACGCTCAAATCAACAAAAATCCCTTTTAGTCTTTTACCAATTTATAACTAGGTTGCATCTAATTGTCTGGTGATGTTGGTGTATAACTTCACCAAATTCTTCATCATAACCATAAAAACTGACCAACCATAATCCAACCATGCAACATCGCAGCAAGCCAGTAAGAAACTTGATCATTATAAGCATAACATGATAATAACAAACATTAACATTTCAATTTTCAACCCCAGTTCCTCTATTCCTGATCTCAAGATTCACAACAAAACCTAATCAACATTTTAACCCCTAATCAGCTAATCCTCCGTCCACAAATTTTAGAAATCGTAAACACCGGAAACATCATCACATGACTCACACCAAGAGTCGAAAATGGCAAAATCCAAAATTCCAAATGGACAAAGTGGCGCATAATGAAAGAAAAAAAACTTTCATAAATTAATTAAAAGAGAAATTAGAAACATCGTCACTGACAGTCCAAAGCAACAAGAGTTATTCAAGTATTACCAACCATCACGACTGAGAAAGGATGAGGATTCGAGGAGAAATTCAGAAGCTAAAGGAATCACGAGAGTCAAGAGGCCGAGAGAAGAAGTTATCAAGAGAACTCTATTGCTCCAGTGTTCCTGAAGGCCTAGAGAGAGCAAGTAGTGGAAACCCTAAAATGGAATAAGACTATAAGACTGAAGAGGAAATGTGATGCCCATAATCTAATTTGAAAGAATTATTCATTTATCTTTTCATAAATAATAAACTGAGCAATCTAATATCATATATCAGTAATAAACATCAAAATAGATTATATACTTTAAAACATCAATGTACCCATCTATATTGATTCTAAAAAATTTTATACACTACTCATGATCTATACAATTACATCACAACTATTTTATTGTGAGTACAAAAGAATAATTAAAAAAAATAGAACCTGAAAAATTATGATCAACCTCACACTCCTGCTCCCATGCCCTGATATGAAATTATTTAACCACGTATAATGAGCTTAAAAAACTCATCAGGTCACCAAAACCTATAACTGAATTCAAAGCACGATAAATGAGTAATATGTATGTCAATAGTCAAATCATAGCAGTTGTATTATACGATCATTAAATCAATATATAAACAATAAAATTTACATGCAGTAATAGTATAATATATAAATAATTAAATACTATATTATCAAAGCTAGTAAAGTAGTAAACTAGTATGAGTATCAAATCTATAAAGTAATTATCATATCTATAATACCAATCAATATAGAAATCATATAAAGTATCAAATCAAAGCATCGATAAAGACTGTCGAAATCATGTCAATAAAAATAAAATTATATAAGAGTGTGTCCATACTATTCAGATATTCTATATCAAGTGCTATGTATATTACATGCTTAGTATCAATATAGTGAAATAATAATATTAAATAATATGAATATCTAAATCGGTAATAATAATAATTTAGTGACAGGAGTAGTAGCATAATACAATATTAGTAAATCTATGCAATAACAATAAATTCATACAATAATAAGAAAAATATCTTAAAAATATATATTTCAGTAGTCACATTAAACATATAAGAAGTCATGGCTATCACGGTGTTTTTCTATGTTAGTATTGGTGTTAGTAAACTGTTGACTCAGTAAATAGAGTCGTCACTCTTTGTCTGTCGGCACAGTAGTGATCTCCTTTAACTCTCAATCAGTGAATCACGTAAATTAGCAGAGGATAGCATCATATCATATTATTTAAGGAAAAGCTATCGGCCCATCATCCTATACAAGTCAACCAGTATCCAACTAACAAGTCAACCATACGCATATTACTATCACAGTACTATAATAGTAATAGCTAACAACTATTATTTAAAGCATATATCCACAATCATTTTTTAATACATCACAATAAATAATACATAATTGAGCTTAATTAAAAAGATCTCAAAACATCATAATGGTAGACAACAAAGAATCCTATTAGGCAAAAATACATATTTTCAAAAAAATACCAAAATACTAGGAATTGTATAAAATAATATTTTAAGACTTTTCTTGTACTACATTGCTATTTTTAAAAGACAAAATAAATTTTTACATAGACAAAAAATATTGTATTTTCAAAATTATCTTATAAAAAATTTCAAATAAATATTCAAAATACTCATGATCATGATCTCTATAACATACAAGAAAGTTACATAGTTAAATTTTTACCACTACAAAATTATTCACATTTTTTTTTATAAAAGAAACACAAAATTGATAAGAAAAATATCAAAAACACAAAATCTTTGAAATCAGAAATAATAGACTAAATGTTCCTTACAACGAGACGAGTAAATTTTTTCAATAGGCTCGATGCACAAAAATTGCAACCTGACCTCCAAATCTAAGTTTCTATTTTCCTTTTTCTCTCTTCTCTCACTTTTCCCTCAAGCAAACTCTATGTTTGCCAAAATGAGAAGGGAAAAATGTTTTTTTTTTTCTTTTTAAAATGTTTTAGTGACTTTAATTAGATATTTTTATAATAAAATAATAATTTAAAATTATATAATTAATTTAATCAACTTCTTTTAATAAAGAATTCAAATAAATCATTTTAGGACTTTAAAATTATAAAAAAATTCAAAAAAATAAACATATTATTTAAAAAATATTAGTGAAATCGGTTTGTAAAACGGACACCTAATGATCCTGAAATCTTCAGTTGTATCAACAGGTACCAATTTTATAAGGATTTTTGACATTGCCCAAAAATTACAAAAAAATTTGAGCAAGTAAAATACTAAAAATTTTTGACAGTTTACGATTTGAAGTTATATTGACTCCAGAAAAAAATTGTTTGCCTAGATCAAAATTTGGGTTATTATTAAAGAAGATAAGATTATAGGAAGATGGAAGATCGAAGAGTCTTGAAGGTCATTAATACTCCAAACACTAATAGAAGGTTTGTGGGTTGACTCGAACTCGACTTGAAATATAATCAAGTCCAGAAATTAGACCAAAACCCAACCAATTTCTTTAACGGGTTGACCTTAACCCAAATTTTTTAGTTCTAGTTTTTGGGTTGTGTCAGAAATTAACACCCCTACCTTCTATAGAATGTAAAATTTATGGAAAAACCAGTTTCTCTACCCTTCAATGTTGGCATCGACATGACACCTCCTATCAAATGCCACAATAAGCTTACGTTGCCACGGAAAATACCAATAATGCAGACTGGTTTTTTGGATTATGGTACCGCTAATCACCTCACATCTAATGTTTCTTAGATGCATCACACTCAACCATATACTGGTAACTCTCAAGTTCAAGTTGGAAATGGACAAATGCTTCCCATTACTCAAACAGGTCAAGGACTTCTACCTACCCCTTCCGTAAGCTTCACTTATCCAAAATCCTGCATGTGCCTCATCTCTCATGGAATATTCTTTCTATTCATAAATTGATAGCAAACAATTATTGTTATGTTCTTTTGAATTCTAATGGTTTTGCTATTAAGGATTCTAGGAACAACTAGACACTTCTCCACGAGCTCAGTCAAAAATATATATATCCTATTAACAACTCCACTGAAAGAATTTCAAGATGGGTGAAAAAGAAGGTGGAACAGGAAGATGATGTAGACATAGAGAAGAAAAGCTATATTGTATTTAGATAAAAACAATGTTATAAAATCGACCCCTATATATAGTAGCAGGTATAAAAACAAGATTAAAGAAATGTATGACATTGGTAAATGTGGACGACTATGATAGTGCTCTAACAGGCCCCTTCAAATTGATCATTCATGGGATAAATTGATCATTCATGAGATGAATAGTCAATTTGCAGCGAAGATCTTTGAACCAAGCGGCTGGTAGAGTTTTGGTGAGAATATCTACCAGTTGATCGGTTGAGCTTATGTGAGAGATGGAAATTGCACCATTGTTCATGTGCTCTCGTATGAAATTAAAGTCTATTTCAATGTCTTTTATGCGAGCATGAAAAACCTGATTGTTGGCGAGGGCTATGGCTGATGTGCTGCCACAGTGGACGGTGGGAGCTGATTGAGGGATATGAAATTCAATGACAAGTCGTCAGAGCCAAAGAACATCGGCTGTCGCGGAAGGCAAAGAGCGGTATTTGGATTTTGTAGTTAATTTAACGACTGTTACCTGCTTCTTGACATACCAGGAGATGAGGGTGTTTTCTAGGAAAGTGCAGTATCCAGAGATAGATTTTCTATCTTGAGAGTCTGCGGCCCAATCCGCATCTGTGTATGTTCGAAGTTAAAGATCACTTGTAGTAAGCGGAAGGCCAAAGTGGGAAGTTCCTTTGATGTAGCATAGTAATCACTTGAGAATTTTGAATTCATGAGTTGTGGGAGAATGCATATGTTGGCAGATGTAGTTTATAATGAAGGTGATGTCAGTTTAGTGATCGATAGGTATTGTAAGGAACCAGCTAGTTTGCGATATTGTTAAGGATCTATGTAAGGTTGCGCGGAGGACATAGTCATGGTAGATTTTAGCGTGATTGGAGTTGGTACAGGTTTGCAATCGACAAGATTTGCATTCTGAAGAATTGTTTGTACGTAGTGATGTTGACTTAGGAAAAAGCCGGAGGGAGTGCATGTTATATTGATTATGAGGAATAGGGAGTGCACATATATGCTCAAACATCTTCTGGATGCTAGGTGAATAATTTCCTATAATCAAGATGTCATCGACGTAAATTAAAATGTAGAGTTGAATATTATCACAAAGATATAGAAGAAGACAAGGGTCGGAATGACTAAACCCGAATTTGAATTGCTGAAGGAATGTCATGAGTTTATTGAACCATTGGAGAGGATCTTGCTTTAATCAGTAGAGGGATTTGTGAAGTTTGCAAATGTGATGAGGGTGTTGTATGTCAGTGAAGCCCAGTGGTGCTTTATATAGATTTCTTCCTCAAAATCACCATGCATAAAGACATTGTATACGTCTAGTTGGTAATGAAAGAAAAAAGAATTCGAAGATTCATCTCTCTTCAATTAAAAAAGATTTCCTATTCCGGATAGAACGACTCGATTTACTGATTCCACTAAACCAAAGGACGAAAGAACCATTTGCAGTGAAGGGGAAGCGTGAGAAGAATGCATATGGTTGCATTTTAGCTACTGGACTAAACATTCCATTGTAATTGATGCCAAATTGATGATTATAACCTTGAGCGACGAGGCGAGCTTTATAACGTTGAATGTGACCGTTAGGAAGGGTCTTGATGCGAAAGGTCCATTTACAACTGAGGATTGGTTGGTTGGGTGGTAGATATACAAGTTACCTTGTCCCTTGCTGCTGAAGGGCAATGAATTCGGAGGACATGGCTGAGCGCCATTGAGGAGATTTTGCAGCTTGAGCGTAAGAGGTGGGAATGGATGGATTGATGGTGGTAGTGGATAGATCAAATATTTTCTTGGGTATATAAATGCCTGACTTTAGCCTAGTTTGCATTAGATGAATGAATTGTTGGATTTGAATGTTGGAGGAGGAAGAGATGGTTTGCTGAGAAGGAGGTGGGTTTAGAGAAGGTGGAGTGATTGAATTGCTAGTGAGCAAGTTTGTTGGTTATGAATTGGCGGGATGCAGAATATGAGTGGGGCTAGAGTTAGACAGGAATGAGGGAACAAGCAGAAGGGGGGACGTGTGGGTGGAGGGGTTAGAAGATGAGGGGGTTTGGGTTTTGAGTTTTGAATGGAAAGTTGTTTTCATAGAACACAATGTGGCGCGATATATAAATTTGATTGGTTTTAATATTGAGACATCTGTAGCCCTTATGAGAGGAAGAATAGTCGAGAAATATGCAGGCTTGAGAGCGAGGTAAGAGTTTGTTAGAGACGTAAGGGTGAAGCCAGGGAAAACAGAGACAGCCAAGGTTGTGAAGGCAATTGTAGTTGGGAGGCTGGACGAGGAGTTTTTGATATGGAATTTGAAGGGAGATTAATTTAGAGGGTAAGCGATTGATTAGATAATTGGATGTGGTTATGGCTTCTGCCTAGATTGAGATGGGAAGATCGGAGGTATGAAGCAGAGTGTGGGATGTGTCAAGAAGATGACGATGTTTTCGCTCAGCTAGTCTGTTCTGTTAAGGAGTGTGAGGAAAACTAATATGGTGTGTTATACCATTAGATGACAAGAACTCTTTAAATAAATTGCTAGTGAATTCACCTCCACCATCAGAGCGAAAAATTTGAGGCGTGGTTTGAAATTTGGTCTTTATAATAGAGCATAAATTCTGGAGTTTCGTTCTTGGAATGTAAGAGATATAACCAGGTAAAATGGGTGAAATCATCAATAAATATTACGTAAAATTTTTAGCCATTTATGGATTGTTGAGGGGTCGGACCCCAAACATCCGAATAAATTAATGCAAATGGTTTGGATGAATTGGAAGAACTTTTATTGAATGGTAATTTGTGATTCTTGGCCACATTACAAGAGATACAGACATGGGGGGTTTTAAAAAGTTCTTGAATGTGATTTGCTAGAGTGGAGAGAAGCCAGCTGTGAGGATGTCCAAGGCACTAGTGTCAGACTGAGGAAGAAGTGGTCTGAGCTTGAAGTGCAATCATCCGAATGAGATGGAGTGGTCTGAAGTTGATAGAGTCCGTCACGAAGACAACCGCGTAGAAGAGGGCAGTTGTCCTGAAGGTCTGCAATTACAAAGCCATTAGCATTGAAATAAATTGAAACATGATTGTCATTGGTTAGTTTAGAAATTGATAGAAGGTTATGAGTTAGTGTAGGGACGTGCAAAAGATTATGCAAGTAAAGCTTACGAGCCGAGTCGGGTAGTGAAAGAATGCCCTGTCAGGTGTTGTAAATCGGGATGGTGGAGTCATTTGCGATAGAAACGGAGTCTAATTCTTGATAGGAAGAGGGTTATTGCATATTTGCAAGATCATTCATGAGATGTGTTGAAGCTCACGAGTCAAGAATCCAGTCGTTTGAGCGAGTGCTTGGATGTTGGGTTAGCATGGCACGATGGGGCCAATTTGTGGTAAGCGCATACTTGGGATTGCAATGATGTCAGTAGTTGAGGGCGGAATGCTCGGGTTTACCGCAGATTTTGCACATTGGTCTGGTAGAGGTTGGATTTGTAGCTTATTGTGATGCTCTAGGAACAGATGGGGGGTGGGAGGAAGAAGAATTATTTTGGCCTCGAGGATTGTAGAATGCATTGCGATTCTTGGAGGTGTTCATTCAGTTTTTTGTAGAGAGCCAGTTGATTCGATGGGGAATAAGGTTCTTTCAATTGCTAAGTGTGAAGATTGATTTCCTCACTATAGAGGAGGGAGTAGATGACATCAAGATCGATGGGGTGCTGAGCGTGCGAATGGAGATTGTAAATGTGTTGTAGGTGGAGGGGAAACCATTGAGGATGTAAAGAATGATGTCTTCAGTGTTGATCTTGGAACCTGCGGCAGTGGCGTTATCAATGAGAGTTTTTGCCTGGGTTAGGTATTGTTGCAGATTGATCTTTCATTTGAATGTTGTGTTACTCGTTCTTGAGTTGAATCACTCTTGAGTGATTCGTCGGTTGTAGTCGTCGTTCAAGAACGGTCCAGATATCGCAAGCCGTGGATGAAAATTGGACGTAGGGAATTATAGAGGTGGAGATGGTGGAAAGAAGAACAAATATAAGGTTTTGATCAATTAAATACCAAAGATTGTAGTCGGGGCTGGTTTGATCAGTGGGACAGGGAGGTGGCGCCGGCAAGGTGTACGGCGAAGCCATTAGTGTAGAAGTGTTAGAAGAGTTGAAGCTACCATATGGGGTAGGTGTCGGCGGTGAGCTGAGTTGGGATAAGATTTGATGTAGTGGATCGTCGGAGCAGCTGTGAGTGTCGATGAATAATTTGCAAATTGGTACTTTATTGGCGATGAACAAATCAAGGGTTCTTGTTCTCTGCTATTGCCGACCTCTGTTGGACAAGTAGAGGCATTGATATTTGCAGGGGAGAACACTCCAACCCAATCATCAGAGCTGGGTTTTGGACTATGAAGCTCCACATTTACCCATTCAGTATCATCATTCTGGAGACCAAGCAGATTAGGCGAAACCTTGATGCAGGCTGACCTGTCAAGCTCCAGTGACGCCATGTGAATGCTGAACAACGACTCATTGGAAGTTATGCTCCATTCCATCGGCGTCATCGAGCTCCGCGTGACTATCGAAGATGGTTGTGTTGGAAGAGGACTGGTTGGCTCGAGTGGTGCACGTGGAAGCGCGAGCAGGAACATGAGCGGCAGTGTAGTCATGACGGATGCAGGAGTGGATTTGGGATCGCTGGAGCGAACTGGCAGCAGGAGCGGGAGAGGACTGGTGTTAGGGTCGGAATCACGCTGGAGAGAATCAGAATCATCGTTCTTGTTGTTAGACGAAGCGAGATTCTGGGTCTGGTCGCGAGATGAAGCGGAGGCGAAACCGGTCGGAGGAAAGGCCGGGTTGAGGATTTGCGAGCAGAGGCAATCTCGCATGAACTCAAGGTCGGGAAGAGAGGTCGGATCACAGGGGAATGCGGAGGAGTTTTGGCGTTGGCGAGATGGACGGTGGAGGGAAATCTCTCTAAAGGCGGGAGCCGGAGTGGGCTCGGCCAGTTCGGGTGAACTAAAGCCAGTGTAGGCTCTCGGATCGCCACTTGAGCGATGGTCTGAATCAACGGCGGTGGTGGGAATAGATGAAAATGGATGTTCGGGAACACTGATCTGGCGCTGAAGCGGAGGAGGATCGCGCCATCTGAGCGGAAGGTCGAGCGGAGGGTAGTCGTCAACGACGGTGGGAGAATGGCGAGATTGATGTGGTTTGCGAGGAGCGGATGAGGAGAGCGAAGAAGAAGAAGAATACCTCGGTATGGTTTTCGATGACATTCTCATCTTCCTTATTGCCCAAAGGTTTTCGCGAATCAGATCAAGGTTTCTGTCTACCCGATCGAGCGATTCCTTTGATATAGCTTGGTAGAAGGCGATCCGGCTTCGAGCATCGTCGACAGCCCACCTTCCTTGGCGTCGATCGTCGTCGACCGCCAATCTTGTTTTGCGGCTCCGATCGTCGTCGACAGCCGACCTTCTTCTGCAGTCCATCGATCTTCACAAGCTCCAGGCTCTGATACCACTGTCGACGATGCTCGAAGCCGGATCGCCTTCTACCAAGCTATATCGAAGGAATCGCTCGATCGAGTAGACAGAAACCTTGATCTGATTCGCGAAAACCTTCGGGCAATAAGGAAGATGAGAATGTCATCGGCAACCATACCGAGGTATTCTTCTTCTTCTTCGCTCTCCTCATCCGCTCCTCGCAAACCACATCAGTCTCGCCATTTTCCCACCGTCGTTGACGACTACCCTCCGCTCGACCTTCCGCTCAGATGGCTCGATCCTCCTCCGCTTCAGCGCCAGATCAGTGTTCCCGAACATCCATTTTCATCTATTCCCACCACCACCGTTGATTCAGACCATCGCTCAAGTGGCGATCCGAGAGCCTACACTGGCTTTAGTTCACCCGAACTGGCCGAGCCCACTCCGGCTCCCGCCTTTAGAGAGATTTCCCTCCACCGTCCATCTCGCCAACGCCAAAACTCCTCCGCATTCCCCTGTGATCCGACCTCTCTTCCCGACCTTGAGTTCATGCGAGATTGCCTCTGCTCGCAAATCCTCGACCCGGCCTTTCCTCCGACCGGTTTCGCCTTCGCTTCATCTCGCGACCAGACCCAGAATCTCGCTTCGTCTAACAACAAGAACGATGATTCTGATTCTCTCCAGCGTGATTCCGACCCTAACACCAGTCCTCTCCCGCTCCTGCTGCCAGTTCGCTCCAGCGATCCCAAATCCACTCCTGCATCCGTCATGACTACACTGCCGCTCATGTTCCCGCTCGCGCTTCCACGTGCACCACTCGAGCCAACCAGTCCTCTTCCAACACAACCATCTTCGATAGTCACGCGGAGCTCGATGACGCCGATGGAATGGAGCATAGCTTCCAATGAGTCGTTGTTCAGCATTCACATGGCGTCACTGGAGCTTGACAGGTCAGCCTGCATCAAGGTTTCGCCTAATCTGCTTGGTCTCCAGAATGATGATACTGAATGGGTAAATGTGGAGCTTCATAGTCCAAAACCCAGCTCTGATGATTGGGTTGGAGTGTTCTCCCCTGCAAATATCAATGCCTCTACTTGTCCAGCAGAGGTCGGCAATAGCAGAGAACAAGAACCCTTGATTTGTTCATCGCCAATAAAGTACCAATTTGCAAATTATTCATCGACACTCAGAGCTGCTCCGACGATCCACTACATCAGTTGGTATCAGAGTCTGGAGCTTGTGAAGATCGATGGACTGCAGAAGAAGGTCGGCTGTCGACGACGATCGGAGCCGCAAAACAAGATTGGCGGTCGACGACGATCGACGCCAAGGAAGGTGGGCTGTCGATGATGCTCGAAGCCGGATCGCCTTCTACCAAGCTATATCGAAGGAATCGCTCGATCGGGTAGACAGAAACCTTGATCTGATTCGCGAAAACCTTCGGGCAATAAGGAAGATGAGAATGTCATCGGCAACCATACCGAGGTATTCTTCTTCTTCTTCGCTCTCCTCATCCTCTCCTCGCAAACCACATCAGTCTCGCCATTCTCCCACCGTCGTTGATGACTACCCTCCGCTCGACCTTCCGCTCAGATGGCGCGATCCTCCTCCGCTTCAGCGCCAGATCAGTGTTCCCGAACATCCATTTTCATCTATTCCCACCACCGCCGTTGATTCAGACCATCGCTCAAGTGGCGATCCGAGAGCCTACACTGGCTTTAGTTCACCCGAACTGGCCGAGCCCACTCCGGCTCCCGCCTTTAGAGAGATTTCCCTCCACCGTCCATCTCGCCAACGCCAAAACTCCTCCGCATTCCTCTATGATCCGACCTCTCTTCCCAACCTTGAGTTCATGTGAGATTTCCTCTGCTCGCAAATCCTCGACCCGGCCTTTCCTCCGACCGGTTTCGCCTCCGCTTCATCTCGCGACCAGACCCAGAATCTCGCTTCGTCTAACAACAAGAACGATGATTCTGATTCTCTCCAGCGTGATTCCGACCCTAACACCAGTCCTCTCCCGCTCCTGCTGCCAGTTCGCTCCAGCGATCCCAAATCCACTCCTGCATCCGTCATGAGTACACTGCCGCTCATGTTCCCGCTCGCACTTCCACGTGCACCACTCGAGCCAACCAGTCCTCTTCCAACACAACCATCTTCGATAGTCACGCGGAGCTCGATGACGCCGATGGAATGGAGCATAGCTTCCAATGAGTCGTTGTTCAGCATTCACATGGCGTCACTGGAGCTTGACAGGTCAGCCTGCATCAAGGTTTCGCCTAATCTGCTTGGTCTCCAGAATGATGATACTGAATGGGTAAATGTGGAGCTTCATAGTCCAAAACCCAGCTCTGATGATTGGGTTGGAGTGTTCTCCCCTGCAAATATCAATGCCTCTACTTGTCCAGCAGAGGTCGGCAATAGCAGAGAACAAGAACCCTTGATTTGTTCATCGCCAATAAAGTACCAATTTGCAAATTATTCATCAACACTCACAGCTGCTCCGACGATCCACTACATCAAGATTTTTGAGGATTGAGATAAGAAATTTGAGAGGAGTGGGAACGACGAACTCAGAGAGAGCATTGGAGAGGTCGGAGGTGGCAGGGAAGGATGCCGCGGAGTCTTGATCCGTCATTGCTGTTATGATACCATGAAAGAATTGTAAGATGGGTGAAGAAGAAGGCAGAACAGGAAGAAGATGTAGAGAGAGAGAGAAGAAAAGCTATATTGTATTTAAATAAAATCAATGTTACAGAATAGACCCCTATATATAGCATTAGGTACAAAACCAAGATTAAAGAAATGTATGACATCGATACACGTGGATGGTTATGGTAGTGCTCTAACATCCACTGCCTCCACTCTACAACTTCATGTATTTGTATGAATAGCTCTCTCCACCATCACCACTTCATCCTCTCTCTGGCATCATCATTTAGGCCATCCATCACTTTCCATTCAACATCTCCATCTCCTTCACCAATTCCTCTCCACATTAATTCCTTCTTTTGCACTGGTTTTGGTTCCACAAATTTTATCTTCCCATTTCAGGCCACCAACTCCACGGGTGCAGTAGATCCTCCCATATCTTCTACCACTATTCCTCATTCCAGCTCCACTACTCTAGTTGAATCGTCGTCACCCCCTATAGCTTAACCCAAAACAACTTCACCATTTGATTCAGCTCCTATCTAGCCAGCCCCACTCACTTCAAAACATCTCATGGTTACAAGATCCAAAAAATGCCATTTAAAACCAAGAACAATCTTTGATCTACATCATTCTATTATTCCAACTAAATAAAAGAGAATTTTTAGATAAAAATATTATATCAAAAATATATATTAATCATGAAGGAAATGCAGATGGTGTTTTCCTTTTCTTCTTTACAAAGCCCAAATGTGCACCACCAATTTTGATAATACTTAGATCTAAATGCTATGTTTAGCGTTGGATATAGGGCTGTCAATTCCTGACACGACCCGCTAACCCGACCCGAACCCGACACGAAAAATCCGGGTTTGGGTCAACCCGTGAAAGAAACGGGTCGGGTCCGGGTTGAAGGATTTGACCCGTTTATTTATTCGTGTCGGGTTCGGGTCAACCCGTCAACCCGCGGGTTGACATGATTAACCCGATAATATGCGACTCGTTTTAATAAAACCTAAAAAGCCGCGATTCGTCATTCGTCATTCCGTCATTCTGCGCGAGACTTCGAGAGACGAGAGTCGAGAGGGTTCTAGGGTTTCATTTCTCGGTTCTCCTCGCTCTCACGCTCTGGCTTTGGGGTGGAGCCATTGAATCGACGAATCGTGGAGGAGCTAATAGAGGTTTTTTGATATCTTCTTCTGATCTTCTGAGTTCTGAAACATCTGGCTTCGGTCCTTCGGGATTCCTCCTTGAATCCTCTTCCTTTCTCCATTTCTCAGTTGCGACTTGCAACGGTTGGTAATATCTTGAATAACTCTTAAATCTTTAATATTTGAAGTGTTGGTTTGATACTTTGATGGTGGTCGGTTGTTTCGATTTCTATTTGACCTAATTTGATGGTCGGCGTAAATCCTTAGTTGTGCGAAAGAGAAACTGTGAATCTGTGATGGCCTTGATGGGTTTTATGTTCACTGCTTTATGTTTTTTATCTTTGACTCATTGTTTTCTTTAATTTTTTCTTCTCTGCTTTATGTAAAATTTCTACTAGCCGGTGCTGGTGTTGTTGAATGCCGGTTTAACTGATGGTATAAGTGTATAGCTATAACTTGAGCCGGTATAGTAATTCGTTTTGTTGTGTTGGACAGTTGGAATTTAATTGTTGGAGTTCTATTGTTGGAGTATATGCATATTGTTGATGTTATTTGAATGTTTTGGGCTGTCAGCTGTGTGAGATTTTGAGCTGCAGCTCGTAAAATCTGAGTACTGAGCTGGGTTAAACCGACTGTTTTGCTGTTATTGACATTGTTTTCAGATCTGGACAGTTGGAATTTAATTGTTAACCTTGTACTGTTGGAGTATATGCATATTGTTGATGTTATTTGAATGTTTTGGGCTGTCAGCTGTGTGAGATTCTGAGCTGCAGCTCGTAAAATCTGAGTACTGAGCTGGGTTAAACCGACTATTTTGCTGTTATTGACATTGTTTTCAGATCTGGACAGTTGGAATTTAATTGTTAACCTTGTACTGTTGGAGTATATGCATATTGTTGATGTTATTTGAATGTTTTGGGCTGTCAGCTGTGTGAGATTCTGAGCTGCAGCTCGTAAAATCTGAGTACTGAGCTGTGTTGGAGGTCGACGGTTGAATATTTGCTTGGAAATTGAGGTCTGAGAACTAAGCTGCAGCTTGCAGCTGCTGAACTGCTGAAGTGCTGAATGGGTGATGTTTATATTTTAAAATTATAAGGCGATGATGAAGAACTTGGTGAAGTTATGCATTAGATGTGACAAACAATAAGTTGCAACCGAGTTATAAATTGGTTTTGTTTGAGCAGATACTATTTAATTGAATAGAATATTACCAATTTGTAACTTTGGATGGCATATTTTTTGTTCTTGTTGCAGATGATGTTTCTTTGCTAGGTTCATCCTGAGCCTACGGCTTTCGCCTTTCACCTTTCATCGCTAGCCTTCTAGAGTTCTATGGTGCTAGTAGTCAACAAATTGTTGCTTTTATTTGTTTATTTTTTTGCAGCCTAGCAGGTTAAAGGGTGAAAGACAAAAAGGAGCTCGTCACTCGCCATGCGTCATGCGGCAGCCCGTAATCTTGTATTTTATTGTAACAATTTATGTAACAATTTATGTTGTAATCTTGAATTTTATTGTAACAATTTATGTATTTAAGACTTTTAGTTAAATTTGTCAATCACTCAATCTGTAACTTGTAATCTTGTATTTTATATTTTTATTGTAAGTATTTAAGACTTTTAGTAAAATTATGTATGCATTATTGCATTTTTTATTTTTCCTTCTTAACAGCAAAAAAAATATATAAAAAATAATTATCGGGTTGCCAGGTCGGGTTTACTCGGGTCGGGTTGACCCGGCAACCCGCGAAAGACAGAAAAACTGGTAATTGTTCGGGTCAGCGGGTCGTGTCGGGTCAACCCGTAACCCGCTCGGGTCGGGTCAGGGTTGGAAGGTCTGACCCGTTTGTAATAACGGGTCGGGTTCGGGTTGACCCGTTTAAATTTGGGTCGGGTCGGGTTCGACCCGAACCCGACGGGTTGACCCGAATTGACAGCCCTAGTTGGATAACCATTCTTTAAATATACGATAATGTCATCATATAAAGAGTCATCCAAACACTCGATTGACACTCTATGTTGGTCAACAACATTCACGAGATCCAATATTAGAACATACTTCATATTCAATTTCTTGAACAAGTTTATAATCACTATTTCTATCTCTAAAGACCTGTTTTCTACATTAGCATGCGCAATACTAAAAAAAAGTAGTATTCTTCGTAAATACCTTTAGTTTTCCTTTAAAAAGCCCAAGCTTCTCCTCAGTAATTTGTAGCTTCCTTTTGATCTCCAATCATCCCTTATTCTCCATGAAGATTACTTCATCCTTCTAAAAAATCTTATTCACGATTCCTTCATCATCCTCTAGAGTATTATGGATATTGGAGCATTTTAGAATCTATTTACCCCCATCATTTATATTCATTATGAACCTTCAACTTCATACTAAATTTAGGTTTTGTCTGGGACAGTTTTTGGTCACTATTTGATGCTGCTTTTTTTAAATTTTTTTGTATTAAAAAGTTGGATACAATAAGAAAACTATCCCAAACGAAGCCTTAGTAAGCTAGAACTTTGTCTTATTGTAGTTAATGCGAACAACACCAATTCATACGAGCCTGAACATCATTGCTCCATTCAAAGATTTCTCTAAATTGAAACTGCATCATGATCAGCTCCTCTTCTTATTTGTCATAGGCGATCTTCATGTCAATCATAAACATATTCCAAAGTAAGATCTAGAAATATATAAATATACATTATTAGAATCAAATGCATATTGTTGAGACAATTATATCCTTTTTTTTATAATAAATCGATTATTTGCATCATATTATATGTATCGAAGTTATAAAAGTTGGTTGTGTAGTTTAATAAAGTTGTTGTGGTGAAGTTGGTTGTGAAATTGATGTGGAAAAGACAATCTAGCTGCTCTTGTTACCAAAAAATAGATTTTCATCACATAAATTTTTGAAAAGCCAGAGAAAGTAATAGCCAAACGAAATTGTGAGTATTATTTGAAAAACAAAGCAACAAAAAGCTATACTAAATAGATCTTTCATGCCCATTGCTCCCCTTGATTTTTCATTTTATTTTTTTTAAACATAATTATCCAAGTGGGTGAAATGGTTTAAATAGGCAGCTCAAAATTGAATTTTGAACTACAATTTTAGTGAGTAAGATTTCAAAAAGAATTATAAAAATTTCACGATCTTTTATAGTTTTATTGCAACAGCAATGTTAATAAAGTTACTTGTGAAGTTGCTCTAGGAAAAATAACTTGGCTACTCTAGTTACAAAAAATAATTTTTAAAAAATAGTGAGAAAATAATAACAAAAAAGTAACCAAATTAAATTGTGATTATTATATGTTCTAAATAGACCCTATCTTTAATTAGTTTTAAATTAAATTTATGCTTGGATAATCATTAAAAAAACAAATTTAATAAATTAAAATCTTCATAATCTTTTAAAAATTACTAATCACAATAAATGATAATAAATGATGACCCAACTTGATTGGTGTGATTACCATAATGCTGCAAATCTTCTCGGCTTTTTGCGAATATGAAAAAAATCAATAGATATAACATAAATTACATAATTCCAACAAAGAATCTATTGCAAATAATTTAGGCTTAGTTTAGGACGACTTCTTAAAGTATCTTTTTAGTATAATTAGAAGCTGCTTTAAGAATAACTTATTTTAGAAGTCATAACTCTCTCCATTTTAACATATTCATCTTCTGCATCTCATCCTTTGAAAGAATAACTTATTCTATATGAAAACTTTTTATTGCCTACTAAAGAATTTTTTTAGTACAAAAATGTCAGCTTTTCAGTATAAAAATTTTTGAGTTAAAAAGCTACTTTAGAAAGTTATAAGAAAATCGTCCTAAATGAAACCTTTATCATGTCAATCAAATGCTTTAATTATGTAATGGGCCACTAACCCTTAAAATGCTTGATATCTTGCATGTATATAAGTACTCTAAAGCAAAGAGATAAAATAAAAATAATAATAAACTTCCAATTAATTTTTTATTGATTAGGTAAGTTGACATTTCTCATTGATTAAATTTTAATTTTTAAGTGAAAAATTAGAATATTAAATTTGTTAATTTTTTAGCATCAATGTGATACAAATTATTTATATATTAAATTAATTTTAAAATAGATTTAAGAAGTGAAGCTCATCATAATAATTTTCCCTTTTTTTTCATAATTTTCATGATCCCAAAAAATATTAAATTTATATAGAATAAAAATTGTTTTCAATATATATTTATAAATATTCAATTCAATTCTTAAATAGTTTAAATTTTATATATATATATAGAGGCATGCCGTGATTCCCCTCGAGGTACTCTTTCCGCATTCCTCTTTTCTTTCCATAACAATGGAAGCGTTGCCAAAGAACCCAGCTAACTTCGCCGCCCTGACCCCGCTAACTTTTCTTCATAGAGCCGCCACCGTATACTCCACCCGCACCTCAATTATATACAACCACACCCACTTCACCTGGCAACAAACTCACACCCGTTGCCGCCGCCTCGCCGCCGCCCTCCGCTCCCTTCTCCACATCTCCAAGAACGATGTAGTATCCGTCCTTGCACCAAACATTCCAGCCATGTATGAGATGCACTTCGCCGTTCCATTGGCGGGCGCTATCCTCAACACCATCAACACCCGCCTTGATGCCCCCAACATTGCCTTAATCCTCCACCACTCCGAAGCCAAACTCCTCTTCGTCGATCACCAATTAGTCCCTCTCGCTTCCAACGCCCTTCGCCATCTCCGAGAAGCAAAGGCGGGACCTTTGCCAATCATCGTCGTCATAGAAGAACCGGCCGGCGCCACAACACACAAAAATGTTGCCGGAGGCTTAGAATATGAAGAACTAATCGCGGCGGGAGATCCGACTGCAGAGCTTCCGGTAATTACAGATGAATGGGATGCCATCTCACTCAACTACACATCTGGCACGACGTCGGCGCCGAAGGGTGTGGTTTATAGCAATCGTGGCGTGTACTTGAGCACGTACGCTGAGCTTGCTATTGCAGTGGGGAATGGGAACTGAACCGGTTTATCTTTGGTCTCTCCCTATGTTTCATTGCAATGGCTGGACTTTCACTTGGGGCATCGCCGCCCGCGGCGGCACTAACGTCTGCATTCGGTCTACTTCAGCTGAGGTTATGTATAAGGCCATCGCCGACCATGGAGTCACCCACATGTGTTGTGCGCCCGTCGTCTTCAACATCCTCTTCGACTCTCGCGAAGCGGAGGATCACAAGAAAAAAACCAACTTTTCTGTCGAGGTGCTCACCGGTGGAGCCCCTCCGCCGGCTTCTCTTTTAGAAAAGGTAAAGAAGATGGGATTCCACGTCACTCACGCTTACGGAATGACGGAGGCCACGGGAGCAGCGTTGGTGTGCGAGTGGCGAGCGGAGTGGAACCAATTGCCTGCAGAGCAGCGTGTGAGGCTAAAAGCGAGGCAGGGGATCAGCGTCCTGAGCCTATCTGAAGTAGACGTGAAGGAAACATCTGGGTTAACAATGAAGAGCGTCCCACGAGACGGGAAGGCCGTCGGCGAGATTGTGCTACGCGGGAGTAGCGTGATGAAAGGTTACTTTAAGAACGAGAAGGCGACTGCGGAGGCGTTCAGAGACGGGTGGTTTTTAACAGGGGATGTAGGAGTCGTGCACCCAGATGGATACTTGGAGATAAAGGATCGGATAAAGGATATAATTATTTCAGGTGGGGAGAATATATGCAGCATGGAGGTGGAGAAGGTGTTGCATAGTTATTACAAGGTGTTGGAGGCTGCGGTGGTGGCGATGCCTCATGCTCGCTGGGGAGAAACGCCATGCGCGTTTGTAGTTGTGAAAGGAGAGGTGGCAACGAAGCTGACGGAGGACGAAATATTAGGGTACTGCCGGAGCAACATGCCACACTTTATGGTGCCGAGAAAGGTGGTGTTCCTGGAGGAGCTTCCGAAGAACTCGGCGGGGAAGATAGAGAAGAAGAAGTTGAGGGAGATGGCTCGGAAGTTTAACGCTGGTATGGTTGAAAGGGAGAGGCCTTCTTTACAGGGGGAGAAAATGAATAAGAAGGAGAAGACGACAATGGTTCACTCCGAGCAGTCTGTGGAGCAAGTGCTAGGATAGAATCCAAGCTGATTTGTCACAAATTCATGATCCGTATGAGCTTTGGGAAGCTTTATGATGCTTAATTACATTTCATTAAGGTACTCAATTGCTGAATTAATGATTTATAATTATGGTGATAAATATAAGTTGTTAGATATAATATTTTGAGATTTAGTAAAATTTATCAAAATATTCCTCTAAAAAAACTATAAATATGATCTCATTGTCTATATGAGAGGTGTTCTAGAGCAAAGCCCTACATGAGGTCCTGGTTGGGTACCCATTGGACACCCATGTTTTACTCGGACGGGCTTCGCCCACCTACACCCACCCATGATGACTTCCGGGATTTTGTACCCACTTATACCCACCCACTTTTCATGTTTTTTGAACGCAGTCTGCCACATATTGATGGCCTTGAGGCTTGTTATCATTTGCTATGATGGCAAACTTTCAAGTCGCATATCAAAACTTATCGTACTCGTATCGTGGTTAAGTGTTGCACAATACGTAGTGATGATTGCAATAGTATAAGTAAGATATACATTGATTAGCAATGCAAATCAATTTATCCCTCGATGTTTAGTACCCACCCATACGCACTCATAAGGTCATGGGCGTAATGGGTATGGGTGGGTACATGGGTGGGTGTGGGTATGGGTACGCCATGCAGGGCTCTGTTTTAGAGCAGAGAGATCTAGATTTGAAAAATTCTATTGCCCTGCCCAAAAATTGCCGTTGACAATCATCACTATTGTCAAATTTATTTTGTCTAACTCTCATAACCTAACTCGTAACATCCAACCGTGTTATCGGACTAAGGTTGTTTGACTGTAGACACCTAACCTCTATAACATGTTTAACAAGAATCAAACAATTATTCCCAAGTATATGTAGTCCCTGTGATGTTTCCCTTTTTTAAGTTTTCAATGTGAAAAATTTAGTTGTTTGTAACTCTTATTTATGTGAGTGCAAGATTTTTATGTAAAACTAATATATTAAAATCTCAATCATTATAAATTTTCTAGCATATAATAATATGTATTATCAGGGACTCATTTTTCAATTAATTATTGATACAAAATCAAAAATTGGATTGATCAAGCACAAATCTCGATGGACACTTGAACCAGAATCTTCTAGAATTACCTTCAGAACAATTCAAACTCTGATTTGAACAAATTTATAGTCAAACTGATCGACTCAATAAAGGCGAACCCAATGACTCCAAAATGATTTGATTCAAGTTTAAATAAGTCAAATCAGGAGCTTGAAGCATAATACTAATAATAAAAACTTTTGAATATTAAATGGGGGATCAAATGATATCCAAAATTGACATGCTTATAGTCAATCAAGCATCTTATCAAGATGAATCCAACAAACCCAAGATATTTTAATTCCAATAACCTTGAGACACTTAAACACTAAAAAAATACCTTATAATCAAAGGAATCAATACAAGTTGTTAGATGAAGTGTTATGATTTTTTTTTTTAATTTTATGAGATATATCACTCTAAAAAATCTATAAATATCCTCCATCTTTATGTGAAGAGGATCTTTAGCTAGAGATTTAAAAGAGCTTGGAGACTCTAAGAATCCTAGAGTTCCACCTGAACACCAATGTCATCGAACCTGCATCATCTAAATGGCGCCAACGGACCTTCGTCGCTAGACTATCATCGTCATAACACCACCATCTGACCACCTCATGACCAAAGTTGAATCACCATCATTGAACCTTCACCACTTGACTATCACAGTTAGAACTACATTGGCCGACCGCCATCATCGGATCACCACCCAACCACTATCGTAGGATCGCCACCCAATTGCCACATTTGAACCATTAGTACTGCCCAAACATCGTTGCCAGACTTTTGTTGCTTAGCTAGGCCGTTAGACCTTCATCGCCTGACTATGACTACTTCACCTATGTAGTTTGAATCCAATCAACACAAACTAATTCTCTTACAAATGGTTGACTAAAATTAGGGAAGCCTTGACCTAGTTTGACTCTCCTCCAACCATCCTTCAAACTCATTAAAACTAAAAAAAATTAAATTATATTATATCTTCACAAATTCCTCCAAACCATTCCAAGCCTTTGGGGCTACCCCAAAGACATAATTAAAAGCATATCGCAATTACATATTTCAAAATTAGTCAATACCAATGCAAACTAAAAAACTTGACCTTGTTTTAGTGTATCTTCCACAAAATAACCTTAAAAATATTGAATTCCCTACAAAAACTCCAAAGTACATCGATCTCCCAACCTTCCTCAATAAATTTTTAAAATGATCAACATCCTAAGGGCCCCTCCATGCAACAACCTAAAGGTAGAATCATAATTGGTAGTCCTAGGGTTGGTTTGACCTAAGCACTTGGCCAAAAACCCGCCTATAAAACCTCCCTACTCACCTTAAGATCTTCCACATATCCTTATACACCAACCATTGAAATTAGAAGTATTGATTTTTTTGAAATTTGAAGCATTGGTGTATCACTGTCGAGGCTAGGTCAACCACGTCCTTCCAATGAAACCTTTTTGAACCATCCATAAGCTACCATCATATATTTCGAAGGCTTCAAAATATATCCGATTCTTAATTTTTGAACTTTATGGACCTTACCCCTCAATTTCCTATAAATTATTGAGGATGATTAAAATTCTTACTCTAAAGAATACCACATCTTTGCTCAAATAAGAAATCAAATCAATCAAAAGTAAATTGAAGATGTTAAAGATAAATTATATCTCATCTTTATAGCCCTTGATAGAGACTCTCTTAATGCAATGACATCCTTGAGAAAAAAAAAAACCTCTTTCTTTCAAAATTAGTCATCTATCTAAGCTTAAAGCCTCATTGGCCATGCAACATGTCAAAGTTCATAGGCTCACTCATATAAATGACAATGAAAAATTATTTTATCATAAAGAAGGGCTAGCATTTTATTTAATGCTATAAAATCCTCGAAGATTGACATAGGTTGTGCTATTTATTATGATCTTATTATTCTTGTAGGTATTTCCTTTCTTAAGGCATCTAATTAAAATGTCCCCAAAATTATAAAATCATGGCATTCCCCACCCTTCCAACATACCTATTTAATTATCTTGAGATAGATTTACAGATAGATGTTATACATATTTTAGTATTTTGGATTGCCAAAAATAAATTTACTAGTATTGATGGGTTTATTAATAAATTCTTTATTGTTGCTCGGAGTATTATTGGGTTAACCTTCAATATTAATTTTACACTTATTTTTCATAGGATTGCTTTGTTGACTAATCATTTTAAATTCAAGTACAATATTTCACAAAGAAAAACTTATATTACCAATAGAGATTATAAACATTTCTCTTTTTATGACTTTTTTTTTAAATAATATAATTACCAAAATCCTTTTCTCCTAACTTGGAGGTTCATCACTTATATTGTTTCTCATACTTATAGAACTTTTATTTAGGGTAGGCTTCTAGATGAAAATGTCATATTCACAATATAACTAGCTCAAGGTTTTCAATGTTATAAAGGGCCAAAGTGTTTTTGTGATAATATTGATATCATTGAAGCCTTTGACATCCTAAATAGGGATACTATATTAATATAATGCTTTTTAAAGACATTTATGATAAATGTACTTGATATATTATAAATTATATTTCTGAAGTCTATTTTATTTCTTTATTTATATTAATGGATCTCTTTAAGGATACTTTAACTCTTCCACCTCTCTTCATTAATTATGCTCCTTACCTTGCCTCCCAAAATGATCTATCAATTTTGAAGGATTAGACTTTATTCAAAAATTATTCCTCATATATGAAGCAACAATTACCTCATATGTCTCACTTATTATTTATTAGTTATGTTATTGTATTTTGAAGAGTTACTGATTTTAATCTCCATTATTTGAACTCTAGATTATCTTTTTCTTAATTAAAATTTGATCTCTTCTATAACATTGAAAAAAACTACATTATATTCTCAAATTTATGTTCCAATAAAAATGTTTTTTTTTTTAATTCCATATAATTTGTGTGCCTTTAAAATATCTACCCATTACTTATTTAAGCATATATAGTCTCTCATTAGTATTAGATTCTTCAACTTCCAAGCTCTTATTGACAAGAAATAACAGACTCTTTATTTATAAAATTGCTTCTTATCTTTATCAGTTGGCATTAAATAAACCACACAATTTGTTGACTATGATTAACTTTGATATGCCTTAGTATAATAAAATAACCAACAAATAAATATAAATTCAGCAAACAATAAGTTTTTATTGTTAAACAAAGAAATATGCAAAAGCAAGATAAAATGGTTCTCTTTCGAGAGGAGGGTCGTTTCTCCCAAACACTTGATGCCACTAGGATCCCTCACAAAAATAATAGACAAAAAACACTCACAAAATTTTTCATCCAAAATATAATGTAAGCCCTACTACTTATAGCAAATAATAAATAACAAATTCTAAAACAACACTCCTCCAATCAACCCCTAAATCTATCCTCTCCAATTATAAAATATCTCCTCATTAATTTCCTCCAAATAAGCTGGTGTGGAACCAGGAATACCTGCAGAAAACACAAGAAGAACAGAGAATTCGAGCAAGGAAGAGGGGAAATCAGAGAGTTAGCATTCAGAAAGAAAGAAGAAGAAGCATAAGGAGGCGAAGAAAGAACGAAGTAAAGGGTGATACTTTTGGATTTATGTAATTCAATTCTATCTGCTCTACAGTTCTCCTTCTCCTATCTATACTAGTAATAACTTTGCTAAAAAGAAAATAAAACCATACTAAGCATAAACTGCTAAAAACAGAAAAAGGTAATAGGCGGTAGTGGAGCCTGTAGGTTCGTTAGGGAAAGCGCATGTGGTAGTCTGCTGGACTAGGACAGACCACATCAGGTCTCCCCTCCTTCGAGAGATTCCTCGCTTGAGGAAGAAACTTGAGCAATGCCGGCATCTGCTGACTTGTAGGCGACAATGTCAGCAACATTGAATGTGGCTGGTGTCAAAAATCCAGGTGGTAGATTGACGATGTAAGCGTTGTTGTTAATACGCCGAATAATCGGTACTGGACCGATTCGCCGAGGACTCAGTTTGGAGTATGTTCCTGGCTGGAAACGTTCTTTTCGCAGACGAACCATTACGAGCTCTCCAGGTTCGAAAATTTGCTCCCGTCTGTGAGCATCGGCGTGCTGTTTGTACTGTGTAGTTGAGGCAGACAGTTTGTCTTTGACATCGGTTAGCATTTTAGTGAGCTGTTCGGTGGTTTCCTCCGCAGCTTTGCTCCTGCAATTTGGTAAAACAACAATATCTACAACATGATTAGGCATTTTAGTGTATAATATGCTGAACGGACACCTCCCTGTTGACCGATTGGCCATAGAATTATACACAAATTCGGCCTGTCCCAAATAATCGTCCCACTGCTTGGGGTGTTCGTGAGCAATACAGCGCAGCATGTTGCCGAGAGAGCGATTGACGACCTCTGTTTGTCCGTCTGTTTGGGGGTGATATGCCGAGCTTAGCTTGATTTCGGTGTGCAATCGCTTCCAAAGCTCGCGCCAGAAATGGCTAACGAACCTTACATCCCGATCAGACGTGATGCTACGGGGCAAGCCGTGTAAACGTACTATTTCCTTGAAGAACAAAATGGCGACATTTAAGGCATCAAAGGTCTTTTTGCAGGCAAGAAAATGTGCCATTTTTGAAAATCTGTCGACGACCACCATTATGGAATCTGCCCCTTGTTTTGTCTTCGGTAACCCAAGCACAAAATCCATGCTCAAGTCTTCCCAAATGGAATTGGGTATAGATAACGGTGTGTACAAGCCAGTATTTTGAGCATTACCTTTATAGAGTTGGCACACAGGACATCGCTCCACGAATTTAATAACATCACGTCGTAGGTGTGGCCAAAAGAAACGGCTTTGCAATTGTTCTAAAGTTTTGTTTTGGCCAGCGTGGGCAGCAAGTCCACCTGCATGCATTTCCTTGATTAAGTGCTCTCGCCATGATGAATGTGTATACACAGTAGGTTCCCCTTGAATAAGTAATCATGCCTTATAGAGAAGTCATGAAAAGTAGTAGCTGTGGTTGAGGAGAGTGTATTCCAAGCCTCTGCGAAGTCTCTATCCGATGAGTAGAGCTCTTTAAGGCAGCACAAACCTTGCAGATCGGTCTGGAGCTTGGCGATTAAGGCGGAGCGTCTACTGAGGGTGTCAGCAACTCTATTTTGCTTACCAGACTTGTGCTTCAAGACGAAACTGAAACGTTGTAAGAATGCCACCCATCTTGCATGCATGCGGTTAATAGTCTTTTGACTATTAATGAATTGTAGTGCGTGGTTGTCACTACTCAGCACGAAATCTTGGTGTATAAGATAGTGTTCCCATTGCTTTAAAGCTCGCACAACGGCATACAATTCCTGCTCATAGGCTGACCAATTTTGTCGTGTGGGGCTTAATTTTTCACTGAAAAATTCAAGCTGTCTATATTCCTGCGACAGGACCGCCCCGATGCCAATTGCTGATGCGTCAGTATCCACACTGAATGGCTTGTTGAAGTCCGGAACCGCCAGAATAGGGGCGGATGTCAATGCCGCCTTGACATTGTCGAAGCTAGTTTGCTGGTCTGGCGTCCATTGCAGCACCTTGTGTTTGAGACAATCTGTGAGGGGTGCGATTAAAATGCTGAATCCGCGTACGAAGCGTCGATAAAAATTGGCTAAGCCAATGAAACTACGGACATCGAAGATGGTTTTGGGAACCGGCCAATCCTTGATTGCTGCCACCTTCTGCGGATCCATATGCACGCCAGCGCCAAATACTATAAAACCAAGGAAATGTACTGAATCTGTGGCAATTTCACACTTTGGAAAATTCAAGTAAAGTTTATTAGTTCTCAGAATATCAAAAATAGATATGAGATGGGTGATGTGATCTTCTGGTGAGGAGCTAAAAACAAGGATGTCGTCGAAATAGACGACACAACACTTTCCGAGCACAGGTTTCAAGATTTCATTCATAAGTCTCATGAAGGTGGCAGGGGCATTGCACAAGCCGAATGGCATAACACGCCATTCGTATAATCCGTCACGAGTTTTAAAAGCTGTCTTCCACTCGTCTCCAAGCCGGATGCGGATTTGGTGGTATCTGCTTCTTAGATCAAGTTTAGAAAAAATGGTAGCTCCGGCTAGTTTGTCCAACATATCCTCCAGGCGCGGCACCGGAAATCGATACTTCACCGTAATCGTATTGATGGCCCTGCTATCCACGCACATTCGCTAACTCCCGTCCTTCTTCGGTACCAGCAATGCAGGGACTGCGCAAGGACTCAAACTTGGTTGTATCAAGTTTTTCTGTAGCAGTTCGTCCACTATGCCCTGTAATGCTTCATGTTCCTGTGGACTCAATCTGTAGTGTGGTAAATTGGGGAGGGTGGCTCCCGGATGTAGTTCAATTTGGTGCTGCAGTTCGGTAGTTCATCTGGCCAGAGATCGGTATACCGCTGCATCAGTGCTTGCACTTCCACTGGAAGTTGTTGCATTTTATCTCTAGAGCAGGAGGCAGTCACTATTAAAGCAAGCATATCAGCTTCCTCTTTCCAGGAAGTAAGAAGACTTGGTCCAGACACCATAAGCATCGTAGCGTTCTCAGGGGAGGATTTGGGGATGTCTTTGGGTGCCTGCGGAAGCAACCGAATGTTACGGTTCTTCCATTCAAATGAATAAGTATTCAAGCGTCCGTCATATACAGCCCCTGCGTCATACTGCCAGGGACGCCCCAAGATAATGTGGCACACGTCCATTTCTAGGACATCACACAGTACCTCGTACATGTAGTTCTTCCCAATGGTGAAAGTTACTCGGCACATTTCAAACACAAGAATTTCAACGCCCTTCTTCACCCAACTGATCTTGTACGGTTGGGGATTCTTGGTTGTTTTTAGTTGGAGCTTTTGCACGACTGACCGAGCAATTATGTTCTCGGTACACCCGCTGTCGATCAGCATATCGCATACTTTTCCATTAATAGTACAGCGGGTTCGGAAGATGGAATGGCGTTGTGTATTGTTGGCTTGCCGCGGAGCCAACAACAGTTTCTCTAATATGCAAATTAGTTGTTCCCCATCATCAGCTTCGAGCTCCTCAAAATCTTGCTCGTTCAGCGCCTCTCCAACGTGATGTTCACCTTCTTGCTCTGCATCAACTAAGTGTAGTTGTTGACGATTTGGACAGTCATTTGACTTATGACCGGGCTGAAAGCAGCGATAACATTTGAAGGTTGTGGGATTTTCATAGGGGTTATTGTCTCTGTTTGGCATGCTCGGTCGAGGTGGGGCTGTGGCTTTCGGTTCAGCGCCTAGGATGCCTGCTCCTCCAATCTGTGGCGTGATAAGTTTATTGCTACTTCCCATAGCTGGTTTGGCAACATCTCCCGTGGCCTCAGGAGTATATCGGTTAACAGTGCGGCTCCTCGGTTGCCGACTGAGTTGCAATTCGACCTTGAGGGCATAGTTTATAGCCTGTGACAATGTCCAAACAGAATTCAACTCCAATTTGTCCTGAATAGCCTCCTTTAGTCCGCCAATGTATCGTGCTATGAGTTGATTCTCCGATTCATTTAGGTTGTTCCGAGCACTCAACTTATAAAATTCTTCAGTGTATTCATTCACCGTTCTTCCTCCTTGTGAATAGTGTTGGTATTGTAGGTATAACATTTGCTCAAAATCAACTGGAAGAAAATGGCCACGGAGCAAACGTTTCATCCGGTACCAGCTTGTAATGCCGCTCTTCCCTTCGCGTCGCCTAGATTGCAATAACTGCATCCACCACGCTCCGGCTCCCCCTTTAAGACGACAGGCGACATATTTTACTTGTTTCTCCGGAGCTATTTCCATATAATCGAAGAATGCTTCGACAGCTCGTTCCCAATCGAGATAATCCTCTATATTCAATCGTCCCTCGAAGAAGGGGATATCAAGTTTTATGCGAAATTCACCTTGCTGTCGATGTGGAATGGGATGTCGCCGTGGGGGGTTCGTAGAACTGATGACGTTCATCCTCCTCTGAATCAGATGCTCCCAAATGTTGAAGTTCGGTTTCATGGTCTGAATCAGATCCGATTGGATCTGTCGTAATAGGTCGCCGGGGGTTCATTTGCCGATGGACTGGAGCTGGTGCCGGCGTCACAGTTCGAGCTCCCGTTGGTAACATCCGGTGAGTTTTCAGCGAGCGAATCTCCGTCCGCATTTCCGTTGAAAACCGAGTGAACTCATTGGTGAGTACTTCAAGTTGTCGCGTTATGCTCGTCTGAGCATTCCACAGAGCGTCTAAGCTCCTGTTGTCCTCCACCGCGGAACGCTTACTCCCTTCCGCCATTACTGTTCTGAGCCGAGCTCTGATACCAATATGGTGTGGAACCAGGAATACCTGCAGAAAACACAAGAAGAACAGAGAATTCGAGCAAGGAAGAGGGGAAATCAGAGAGTTAGCATTCAGAAAGAAAGAAGAAGAAGCATAAGGAGGCGAAGAAAGAACGAAGTAAAGGGTGATACTTTTGGATTTCTATCATTCAATTCTATCTGCTCTACAGTTCTCCTTCTCCTATCTATACTAGTAATAACTTTGCTAAAAAGAAAATAAAACCATACTAAGCATAAACTGCTAAAAACAGAAAAAGGTAATAGGCGGTAGTGGAGCCTGTAGGTTCGTTAGGGAAAGCGCATGTGGTAGTCTGCTGGACTAGGATAGACCACATCATAAGCGCCCAAATCAAACCTAAAATCTACCCTTTTTAATTAGGAAATATCTCCCAATTAATTTAATTCAAATCAGATCCCTAATAAACCCTCTTAAATTGGGAAACATTTCTTAATTTACCCTAACAACAACTCCGCCCCCCCCCCCCCCCCCCCCCCCCTCCCACCCACCCACACACACACACACACTCTCTCTCTCTCTCAAATTTGCTCTCTTCAATTAGGAAATATTTCCTAATTAATCATCCCCAAAATAAGCCCCCTTCAATTAGAAAAAGTTTGTAGATATTTGATTCTCAAAATTAAATCAATACTTCCCAACTCAAATAGAGGAAATCCTTATAGCTCTACCTCCAAACCCTAACATATCCCTTTGCTCTTCTCTACCTTTTATTTTACCATCATCATTCCAAATCCTCCCATGTCTACTTATTTTAGCCCCAATTTATCTACCACATGGTTCGATATTAAATTATGTGCATCCCCACAATCTACCAGAATTTCCATCACCTCTCCTCCTATTCTCCCCTCACTTTCATAGTGTAATTAGGGGTGAATTCCACTACCGATTTCAATGAAACTTCAACCACCTCCAAATGCATGGGCTCCTCTTCCTCTTCTTCCTCCCTCGTTACCTCTGCCTCATCCACCTACTCCTCATCACACATAATGAGAACCTACAAGGTATGATTTTTATGGCTATGCCGCAATGTAAATTTCTCGTCTCATCTGAAAATTAGCCCTTTAGCTCTCTTGTATTACAGTTTAGTTTCAGTTAGCCTCTTGAAATCCCCTCCCCGTCGGACACTCGAGCTACCCTCCGTTTGAGTCTCCCTTTTAATTAGTGTAGTCTGCATCCTATGTGCAAGGAAAGTGGTCATCATGCGGTAAGAACCTTCTCCATTGACCCCTTTACTACTCTTATATAGTGATTTCTTGTTCCCAATCATCCAAGCGAACTCCATTGCCTCTCCCAAATCATGGGGCCTTGCCACCCACACTAATGCCCTCAACTCTTTTTTGAGGCCTTTCATGCAATTGCTTTTCAACATTGTCTCGGATAATTTTCCTACTCATCCTGATAGGAGCTCAAATCTTTCACAATACTCCATCACAGCGTCGACCTGTGTCAATGCAAAGAATTGCTCATAGTAATCCACATCATATTAGGCTCGAAAGCACTCCAACAAACGCTCCTTGAACTCCTCCGACAAATACATTGGGTACCTTATCTCTCTCCCTTGATACCATGATAGTTCCTTCCTTTCAAGACATAGAGCAGTGGCCATTAGTCTCTCATCTTCTATTAACATGTTTGCTGCAATATATATCTCCACCTTATATATCCACTCATACAAGTCTTCCACTTCAAATACAAGCATTTTTAACTTCCTACTCTTCTGATCTCCCCCGCCATGATGTCCCCTTCCATGAAGAGAGTATTGGGGTCTCTCCACGGTTCCCTCTCCTCCCTTATCCGTTCATATTCCCTCATTCCCCCAAATTTAACCTGCTTGTTTTGTTCTTCCCATTCCCTCTTACCTGCACATTCCCTACCCATCCCCCTTCTTGGTAGAGGCTCCATGTGGGGTATTTCCTCCTCTCCTCCTAAAATTTTCCCCTCTCTATCTTTCCTTGGCATATCATCTTCCCAATCACTCTTTGCTTTTGTTGGGGTTGTTTTAGTATGAAGCTCCAACATCTGCTTCATCATATACTCCATATTCCCAAATCTTCTTTTCAATGTTGAAATACGTTCATTCACATGCGCTTGTAATTTCCCTACTTCCCCCTCCAACTTTTCTTCCAACACCTTAACTCTTTTTTCGGCCATTAATACATGGATTAAGGTTTTCATAGTGAAAAATAGAAACTTTTAATAAAATCTAGCCTCCAAATAGTAAAAATCAACTAATTGAAAGAAAAATATCAATAGAAATTAGCAAGAAAACTGAGATTTAAGACTAGGAAAGTGCTCTAATACCAATTTAACACTTCTTGGTATAAAAAAAAATAGCCAACGAACCAATACAAATTCAACAAGCATCAAGTTTTTATTATTAAACAAGGAAATATGCAAAAGTAAGATATAATAGTCCTTTTTTGCGAGAAGGATCGTCTCTTCCAAACCCAGACGCCGTTAGGATCCCTCACAAAAATAGTAGACAACAAACACTTACAAAATTATGCATCCAATATATAACATAAACCAAACTACTTATAAAAAATAATAAACAACAAATTTCAAAATAGCCCTCCCCCAATTCACTCTCAAATCAGCCCCCAAATTTGTCAAAAAATTTGGCTTTTTTTTATTAGGAAATTTCTCCTAATTAATCCCCTACAAATTTGGCCATTTTAATTAGGAATTATTTTAATTTCCTAATTATCCCCCCCCCCCCCCCCCCCCCCCCCCCCCCCCCCCCCCCCCCCCCCAAACACACACACGCATACACCACAAAACCCACAAAGCAGCCCTAAAATTTGTCCTCTTCAATTATGAAATATTTCTAATTTAATAATCCCCCAAATTAACCCCCCTCCAATTAAAAAAATATCTCTTAATTAAACCCATTTGATTAGGAGCCTTCCTAATCAATTCCCTCTTATTTAGGAAACTTTCTAATTCCCTCCCAATCAAATTGGCTGGTCCATCAAACTTCCAAACACAAGCATTTATTAAACCTAAACTAATTCTGAACAAAATGTGTTCCTTATATAATTTCTCTCTCTTATTTTATAGCCTTCTCAATAAATTTCAAGCTTTCTAATGAAAATGATTTCTTCCCTAAGAAGTTTGAAAATTTGTGTATGATTGACCCTAAGCTTGTCAATATGATTACCCTACTTAGGCTTGTTTTATGTTTTTGATTAAGTGATGGTATTGGATGCAAAGCAAGTATTTATCACACTCAACAAATTACCTCATCAAGGGTTCAAATAATTTGACATCTTGGAAACCTTACATTAAAGTCAAACCTCTTATGAAGGAAAGGAAATGAATGGCTTCTCCTTTATTGTCCAATACTCTTAGGCTTCATATTAAAGCCACACTTTTTGAGATTCATTATTCTAATCCTTTATTATTTGCTTCTCTTTCTCACATTAGTATTCACAATCAACATTATATTATAAGATAATTGATCTCATCATGTGGTTGATCCAATAACTTTTTCATGCTTTTATTTTTCAATTTTTACTACTTCTCTAGTTAATTAATTAATTGAGATTTGCTCCCTATTTTCACCCAAAAAATAGTTAAAAAAAAATTAGAGGGTTTATAATAGAATTCTAAAAAAAGTAAGTTTATAATATCTAAATATATTTATTTATTAATATAACACTATAATATTTGAATTACATAAAAAATATATCTAATATGAATTTATTTAAAGTGAAATACATTGATACTATAATGTTGTATAAGTATAAGAGTGCTAATAAATGATCTAACATTGACTTGCTTTGAAAAATTGAGGTTTAGGCTAAATTGATTAGATTTTGGGATGGATATCTGAATCTCTTTTTAATATATAAATATGAAGATATGGATATTACACATATAAATAGGTAAAAAAAATTTATGTTCTGCTATAAATCATTAAATCCCTCAATAAATTTATTGAACAAGTAATATATACCATTTCACCTAAGTTGATCGGATCCTTAATTGGAAATCCAAAACCCGATCCACCGTCTTAACCGCTAATCGGTAGAGAAACCTAGACAGAGGTGCGAGATCGAAGGGAGAAATCGAAGGATCGAGTATGGCGGCGGCGGACGAGGAGGAGGTGAAGCTAGGTTCCTCAAAGCCTATGATCGCGACGCAGGCAGAGATGGTGGAGGAGAGGGTTCCGATTCCGTACCGAGACCAGTGCGCGCACCTACTGATCCCGCTCAACAAATGCCGGGTGAAGGAGTTATACCTCCCGTGGAAGTGTGAGGTGGAGCGTCACGCGTACGAGAAGTGCGAGTACGAGCTCGTCATGGAGCGGATGCTACAGATGCAGAAGATCCGTGAACTCGAGGAGCGCCGGAAAAAGGCCGGCCAGACCAAGCCGCAAGGCGCTGGCATCCCCATCATCGCATCCACCGCCAATACATGATTGTGCTGTCACCCTGGTACGCCAATTGGTCTCCACCGATTTGATTGTTTGCGCACTTTTGTACGGCTTGACTTCTTCGATTGTTGGTTTGAGAAGGTAGTTGATTAAGCCTACGAAAAATGAGTTTTTTTCTTCTTCTTTTTTGATATCTAGGGTATCTATGATTTTAGTTGGTTTGTGTATTTGTAGTAGTGCATTGATCTTCTTGGGTCATAAAGCAAGTTTAGTGTCAGTGTTGCCGTCATCTTCTTTCTTCATTAACTACAAATATATATATATTTTCTTCTTCTTCTTCTTCTTTTTTGGTCTATAACCCATTTTTCTGAGTTCATTCATGATACTAGATCCACATTTTGCTGAATACATAGAATTAAGGAGATGAATTGAAAACGAAGATGAGTGAAAGACTTAGTTTTGTAAATATAACTTGCTTGAATTGTAACAAAACTCTATTTCATATGACCTAATGGATGCCTTGTTATAATTCTTATGGATTGTTTGGTTCTGTTTTATTTAGATGTTGCTTTTATTACAATGCTAGCATATGGGATTGGATCTAAAAATCATATGCGAAGCATGTGGTGGGACAACCAATAACTCTGAAACCTATCAAAGAAGAAGGCACAAACACATTTCATAAGCATAAATGATAAATGGGCCCACATATGTCATAAAACACTAGTTTATTTCTTTTATTCTATTTTTAGTTTTATTTTTGGTATACCGGTTCTATGTTCAGCTATTGGTTTACCAAGTAGTATAAATAACTTCCCTATTGTAATGAAAGCCTTATGGAATGAAATAATTATTGTTTCTCCATTTCTAGTTTCCCTTCCTCCCTTTCTTCTTCCCTAAGGAATCTACACCTACTCGAAAGGTGCCAAAGCCTTCTTGATGTAGATCAAGAAGCATATCACAATGCTATCTATCAAATACTTTGATATTAATTTAGTGTTATTAGAATGAAATGTGAATACTATCTATATTTAAATAAAGTAATAGGATTCTTCCCATGTAGTGAAATCATATATTGACTACTTTGATTGACATCTAATGATGTCAACAAAATAGATCATGATAGTTATTTTTGAAGTGTTTTTTGAAAATGGTTAGCAAATCAAGTTGTTGACGTGTTTAAATAACATAATGTTTTTGTAGATATCACTAAATTTAACAACGCCTTAATAAAGAAGAGATGAATATTACTTGAATCACACTAGATTTCTCTTTCAGGCTTTGAAAAGTGAATAAAAGGAGAGAAAAAGGAATCAAGAAGGAAAGACATGGTCCAAAAACTAATGAGAAGTATTGATTCAACTCTTTTACCATGCTTAGTTGCATGAGCTTGTAACCATGTAAGGATATGCAGGTGGTTCAAATAAGTATAGCTAAACTTTGATTTGGCTATTATGTGCATGCCCTGCCTTGCCAATTCCAAGTTGGGTTGTTGATTTGGCTAGCCCAAGCTAAAACATCAATTGAAATTATGCTAGAACGGAGGGGAATGCATGAGGATGGTTTAGCAAAGCACCTATAACCTCCCACACTTAGTAGTGCAGGGATTGCAGGCTAGTGTGCTTGGCATATGGACTGCTCACTGTTCTAGCAGCAATCAAAAAACCATTTTTTGATAGACATAAAAAATTCTTGTTTTTAGCGATTGTGAACTATTCCAACCTAATGCAATTGTGATGTTGTTCGTGTAAACATAGCAGTACCGCAAACAAATTTGGTAATGTGGGGGATGAGTTTGGTGTTGCTAGAAAATATCCTATTTGTGTGAACCATGGTTTAAAATTGCGCAATATGAGGCTCGCCTTTGCGCAATTTCAGTAAAAAACGCCTCAATGCTTACGCCTCGAGTTTTTTTTATGAGGCTTGCGCCTCAACTTGGTTGAGGCCCGCCTTGAGGCCCACCTCGCCTCACTGGCATGAGGCTTACGCCTCATGCTATATATAAAAAAACTTATATAAATCTTGAAGTAAATGCCCGACATTGGATTCTATAGGAGAGGAGGAAGGGGAGAGAGCAGTTCATCATAATGATGATTCAAATGAAGAACCCCTTAGTGATGACAGTGCTGATGACTTATGAGTTCTTATGCGATATGTCATTGCTATTTATTTTAGGAAATTTTAATTATATGTTAAAGAAAAGAATACTGGGATTTGGGAAAGATAGAATTTTGAGTTGAACTATATTTCATGTTGTCTTATTATTGGGATATTTTGATTTCACTTCATATCTTATGCTTTTTTATGTTTTATATTATTCATTCATTAGTATATAAAAAATTTATCAGTTTATGTTTACGCAATCTTTTGATTTTGAGGCTTACGCCTCAAAACGCCTTGAGGCTTACGCCTCGTCTCACGAATGAAAAACGCCTCAATACCCGAATACGCAATTTTAAACATTGGTGTGAACATGAAATGCTAGTCAACATTCTTTAGTATCTTCTCATCTAAGTCTCTTATATTATTATTTAGATTAATTATTAATCTCTCAAAATATAAAAAAACCATGTGAGAAAATTTGATGTATATTTCTATAACATCATAAGTATTTCTCTATGCAACAATGGATGTTGGTGAGTCAATCTTATTGAACCTATTATTTTTTTGTCTTGTGGAGTTTTCTATAATTTTCTTTTTGTCATCTCCGTCACTCTCATGATTATATTTTTTTTTTCAAAAATTGGTATCAAAGTAGTCTGGAGTTTTTGTTAAATCCATGGTTTAAAATTGCGCAATATGAGGCTCGCCTTGAGGCCCGCATTTGCGCAATTCAAGTAAAAAACGCCTCGATGCTTACGCCTCGAGTTTTTTTTATGAGGCTTGCGCCTCAACTTGGTTGAGGCATGCCTCGCCTCATTGGCATGAGGCTTACGCCTCACACTATATATATTAAAACTTACATAAATCTTAAAGTAAATGCCCGACATTGGACTCTATAGGAAAGGAGGAAGGGGAGAGAGCAGTTCACCATAATGCCCCTTAGTGATGACAGTGCTGATGACTTATGAGTTCTTATGTGATATGTCATTGATATTTATTTTTGGAAATTGGAATTATATGTTAATGAAAAGAATGCAGGGATTTGGGAAAGATAGAATTTTGAGTTGAACTATATTTCATGTTGTCTTATTATTGAGATATTTTGATTTCACTTCATATATTATGCTTTTTTTATGTTTTATATTATTCATTCATTAGCATATAAAAATTTTATCATTTTATATTTACGCAATCTTTTGATTTTGAGGCTTACGCCTCAAAACGCCTTGAGGCTTACGCCTCGCCTCACGAATGAAAAATGCCTCAATACCCGAATACGCAATTTTAAACATTGGTTAAATCCAAGTCGATGATTTCCACGGGGATTCGTGGGAGGCTCGCATGAATCACGCCAATCATGAATCACGTTAATTCCTTTCCATAGTTAGGTGGCTGATTTAGGAAGGATTGTATTAGGGTAATAATGCTTGATTCTATAATTTATTTATTTCTTTATTTGATATCCTATATAGATCTATAAATATGGTTAGATTTATGCAATAAAGAATGATTTACCCTCTCAAATCTCTGAATTTCACATGGTATTAGAGCCATGGTCGGCCTTCATTGTCATTGCCAAATCTTCGTAATGGGAGATACGAAGGAAGCAGAGAGGGTGACCTTCATTGCCGTAAAGAAGGGATCGTCGAATAGTCAGCTTTGTTCCTCTAGTCCGTGTTCCCAAGCAAAATCGGGTGAACGAAACTCCCCGCTTTATTAATTATACTCCTTGCCTAAGTGATAAGAAAATCATCACTGCTAATGGTTCTCTTACTATAATAGCAAGCCAAGGAGACATAACCTTATCTCCCTCCCTCACTCTCAAGAATGTGCTCCACGTACCTCAATTATTCACAAACCTAATCTCCATACAAAACTTACCAGTGATCATAATTATCAAGTACTATTTAACCCTACTTGTTGCTTATTTCAAGACCAGTGATCAGGGAAAAAAATTGGACTTGCTAAGGAGAGAGATGGATTATATTATCTGGAAGAGCTGCACAAATCTAAAAGCATCAATAATGGCTACTCTATGTTATCCCTATTTGATAAAAAGTCTACTATTTGGCTTCATCATTTTAGATTATGACATCCATCTTTTGATGTCTTAAAACATATGTATCCAAAAGTTTTTTATAAGTTGAAAAATGAACATTTTTACTGTGAAACTTGTGAGTTAGCCAAACACAAAAGAGTATATTTTCCAAACAAAAATGAGAGATGTAATATCCTATTCTATCTTATTCATAGTGATATCTGGGGTTCTTAAAAAATCCCTTAACACCTCTAGGGCTTGATGGTTTGTATCATTCATTAATGACTGCACTCGAGTCTCTTGGATCTTTCTCCTAAAAAAATAATCTGATATTAGCATTATTCTTCCCAATTTTTCACACTATGATCCAGAACCAATTCAAAGTAAAAATAAGAAAATTTCGTTCCGATAATGCTAAAAATTACTTTAACCAAACCTTATCCTCCTACTTTCAAAAATAAGGTATCATTCATGAGTCTTCCTTTGTTCACACCCCACAACAAAATGGAGTTGCAGAACGGAAGAATGGTCATCTTCTAGCCTCCACCCATGCATTTCTATTCCACCATAATGTACCCAAATCCTATTTGGCGGCAACCCTCCTAACTACCACATATCTCATAAACTGATTACCTTAAAATGCAAACTTGATAATACACTGGAAAGGTATAAGGCAAGACAGACATACGACATCGATTACTAGGAAACCTTTGCACATGTGGCCAAGTTCAACATTGACAGGATCCTACTCTCACTAGCAGCTAATTATAACTGACATCTGGAACAACTAGTTGTTAAAAATACATTCTTACATGGAGACTTGGAGGAAGAAATATTTATGGAGATTCCATAAGGATTTAAGGAAAAATTTGGGGGTAATAATGTGTGTAGGTTAAAAAGGCTATATATGGATTAAAACAGGTTCCCAGAGTTTGGTTTGGAAGATTCTCAAAATTCATGCTTCTTAATGGTTATCTACAGAGTTAAGGGGACCATACACTATTATTCAAACACTTAGAATTGGAGAAAGTCACAATATTATTAATTTATGTGAATGATATTATTTTGATTGGTAATGATGAAAAGGAGAAAGTTATCCTAAGGAAATCTCATACCAAGGAATTTGATATCAAAAAACTTAATAGACTAAAATATTTTCTTTAAACTGAAGTAACCCACTCAAACAGAGGAATTTTCATTTCACAACAAAAATACATCGAAGATCTTCTTAAAAAAATAAGAAAATTAACTTGTAAATCGACACCAACACCAGTATAATAAAATCTAAAATTGATGGAAGCTAAAAAATATCCAGATGTAGATAAGCAAAAACTTGTGTGAAAATAAATCTACACTTACCACACCAGATCAAATATTGCATTTGTTGTATGCATGGTCAGCCAGTTCATGCAAAATCCAAAACAGACTCATATGCAAACTGTAGATAGAATATTGCACTACCTTAAGGGAAAACCAGAGAAAGAGATTCTCTTTAGAAGAGACCACAAAATAACTCTAGAAGCATATACTGATGTATATTATGCAAGATCACCAATAGATAGACGATGTATTTGGATATTGCAGATTCCTTGGAGAACCTAGTTATGTGGAGAAGCAAGAAACAAAACGTGGTGACTATGTCTAGTGTAGAAACAAAATATAGAGCTGTGGCCTTGAAATATGTGAGCTACTATGGGTCAAGTTGATTCTAGAAAACCTAAGGATCAAGTGGGAAGGGCCCATGAAGCTATATAGTGACAACAAATCAGTAATCAACATATCTCACTATCCAGTTCAACATGACAGGACCAAGCACATGGAAGTGGATAAACATTTTATAAAAGAAAAAATAGACAGTGGTCTTATATGTATCTACCATGTCTCATCAAAAGATCAACTGGCAGACATGCTTACCAAGGGATTGGATAACTTTGCCTTTCTCAGACTGATTACCAAGCTTAGAATGATAGATCTATATTTTCAAGCTTGAGGGGGAGTGTTAAATCCCAACCGATGATTTCCACGGGGATCTGTGGGAGGCTCGCATGAATCATGCCAATCATGAATTGCGTTATTTCCTTTCCATAGTTAGGTGGCTGATTTAGGAAGTATTATATTAGGGTAAAAATACTTGATTCTGTAATTCATTTGTTTCTTTATTTGATATCATGTATAGATCTATAAATAGGGATATAGTTGTGCAATAAAGAATAAGTTTTACCCTCTCAAATCTCTGAATTTCACAGTTTTAGTGGAAATGTAAGAGTAATAATTATCGACAATGGAAATGTTAATACTGATTAATTTGATGGAAAATATTTTGGGTATTAAAAGTTTTATAGATCAAGGATTGTCCACAAATGGAACCTCACTCACGCTATAAAGATAAAGATGAGATTCATGAACCAAGAGGTTAGGATCTCTTAAATTGACAAGTATTTGCATGGTCTAAAATTATGCAATTAGAGGATCACCTCAACACAATTTGAAAAAAAAAAGGCAATGAGGCGTACGTCTCACACTTGCCATATGAAGCTTATGCCTCAGTGGGGGTGAATCGCATCTCGAGGCACACAATTTTAATGCAATTTTGAAAATGATTAAGCCTTAGAAATTAGAGTTTAGGTAAATTTAAAATTTTAGTTTATTTTATATATTGAATTAAACCTATTTAGTATATCTAAATCAAACCAAACTTGAGAATAAATGCATGACCTCAAACTTGTAGTTGCAAGACCTCATACCTGCACCCTATCCTCTTGCATTATTGTCGTTGTTGTGCCCCAACTGTTGTTATACCATCATTGCTTCTCCTCATCACATTTACTCTTGTCGTTGGAAACCTATTTCCTTATTTTTTATTTGAAAGAGGAGAGAAAGCAATAATGATTCTAATGAATACTTGCTAAATGATGAGAGTTGGAAATAATTTTGAATTTATAAATTATAACCTTAGATAACTTGTTTATGTTGAACTGAGAGTTGGAGAGACTATTTATTTATCCTTGTTTGTAGCCGTGTTTGATTTTTAATTTTTAATGTCCTTACTTTGACCTTTTATAATTTTATTTTAATATGTTACTTTGATGTTAATATGTTACTTTTTCATATTTTTTCTTACTTTAATGATTTAATATTGAGGCTTAAGCCTCAAAATGCCTCAAGGCTTATGCCTCGTCTCACAATAGGAAAACACCCAAATATTCGATTGCGCAGGTATTGCTAATTGTGCATCTTTCACTTACCAAGTTTGTTTCCTTAAACAAATAATGTGAGAAGACTATAATTTGAATGACAAAAGTGCTATCATACATTTACAAAAGACCACCAAAATTAAAATTGGTATTTCTAATAAGAAAATGTTTGATCTTAGGATGTTGAAAGGTGCCTTAGTACCAGAGCATATCAACATATTCAATCTAATCACTAGTAGTTGAGTTTAATTGATATCAACTTTGATGTAGCATTTGTATTTTAAGCTCATTCTTATCATTTTTGTAGGGCTAAGGCATAACTATGAGGTCAATCAATTATTCTTTTGGGTCTACAAAGCTAAATCTTAGAGTATATATATATATATATATCGACTTAACCATAGGTGAGACTTTTAGTGGCAAGAGTCAGGAGAAGGTTCTTCTACCTTTTATTTATTTTGGCAGTGTGAGAAGATCGGGTACATGAAAAAGTGATTGCACATAGAATAAAGATGTACAAAATTTGAATAAAAAAAATTCGATAAATGCTTCCATTGAAAATATTATGATGCATTAATCCTTTGATAGTTGTATGGAATTATGGATCTTGAGCTGAGGTGCATCTTTTCACTCGACTTCAAATAAAGAATTTATGCCTATTTATTCCAAACAAAATTATGATAAAGTATATCTTGTCGATGATTAACCCTTAAGTATTTTGGGTGTTGCTAATGTTTAAATCAAAGTTTATACACATTAATATATGGAGATAAATGGACCCCAACATCATGCTTTAATGATTGACGTTATTATGTTAACTTCATTGATGAATCCATAAAAAATGCATGAGTTTATTTACTTAAAAATAAATATCATATGCTTGTATCTTTTAATAGATGAAAAAAATTCTATGAGGAATGATTTTGGTGCAAAAACAGCATTTAAGATCTGATATTGGATGAGAATATGATCATAAGGAGTTTAGAATTTATATAACTAGTGAAATATTTATGGAGAGATGATTCTATGAACACTACAACATAATGGGATTTTTGAGTTCATGAACATAATCATGAATGAAAGAGCTAGAAGCATGAGGTTACATGTAGGATTTCTCAATACTTTTTCAGTGGACATTGTAAGCATTGCTGTTTATTTGACCAATAGATGTTCCTTAGTTCGTTTGTGCTATAAATTATCTGAAGAAGTTTAAAGAGCAAATGTTCTTATGTAACTATTTATTAGTCTTTCTTATGTGTAGAAGTGTGTATGTGGATTCTAGTAGCAAAGAGAATCTAGACGTCAAATTCAAATTTATATTGTTGTACTATTAGTTAATATTGTAGCAATATTCATTGATAATTATTAATTTCATCTTTACTAAATTACAAATCATTTAAGTATTCATATCCTCTTTACTTCTGTAAAATTTTTCATTGTTTAACTTTTCATTTCGCCTACTGAAATTATAGCATCTATAAATAGTATATTCCAAGATAATTTGGTTTGATTATCTTTAATAAACACCCTATAACCAATATAAGGTGATTAAAATATTGACCTTATGTTGATCTTTGATATTATTATTATACTGGGATTAGAAGTTTGTTGATAACTCCATAATTATTTTTATTGCTATTCATTGGAAGCATGTTTTTTACTCATATATTTCTTTTTAACGCCCATCAAGCAAGCTAAGTTTTATGGTACTCGACCATGTCTTTTTACAACTAAATAAATTACTTGGAAATTCTTACATCTCTCTTTATACTTCCATACGTGGTTAAAAAACCACCCTTCTAGCATATACTCTTTTGTCACAAATCAAATTGACTTTGTAATACTAACTTCATTTTTTATCTAGATTATATTGCCCTCTTTATTATGACTCATATGTTGATTTCTCTCTAATCGCTACTCTTGGAGAAGACTTATGTTCTTAAATTTCGGTATCATAACATTTCTCTTATTATTGACATCTTTTCTTTACATGCTACACTAGAATCTTGCATGATATTCTAAATATCAATAGGTATCTCATTTGAACATAAAATCTTACTTTACGATCATCTTCATATTTAACTACACCCTTTTAATAACACTTTACACTATACTTTCATGGTTTTTTTTCTCTTCTAAAGAAAATTTATTTCATGGATCTCTCATTTAATAATTCTCAAAATAACATTTTGATCTTCCTTTGATTTTTTTTTAACTATGATCTTATTATTTTCACTCTTATGTCATTTGCCTTGATCAAAGTTTCAGATGCCTTAGGTTATTTATATATCTATTGCTGTTTTTTTAGTGTCTAGGTTACTATAGTCTATACAAATCATTAAAAGCTATAGCGCCAACTTTGCTAATTACTCTCTTTGTGAAACTTAGATCTTTCTTTTAGAGAGAGAGAGAGAGAGAGAGAGAGAGGAGTAATGTGCAAGGGAACAAGTGAGGAGCAAAGAACCGTCTTCAAGCATGCGAAAAACATTGTTGGTTCCCTTGGGATGCTATAAAAGTAGGGTTTGGGAAACAAATAAACTTCATGCTTGCATGCATGTTCCAAATCCACTTGGGAAATGAAATCATTTGGTTACACATGTGCATTTCTTCAAATTTATTGGATTTGGTTTTGTATTATTGAAATTTGTTTTTTTCCACTTAGATTATGCCAATCAACATGTTTTTATGAGAATGGACATAGTATTATCAATCCCATTGACATCTAGATGATCTGAAAGAATCTGATGTAATACGACCTTATTTAGTAGACACAGCTGAACCAGATTTAACAAATTTAGTAGGAGCCGAAACTCCAACTGAATACTGTGCTTTTGTCTTGGTTTTATTTGCCTTAGCTAAAATTATAACTTATTTAATAGTGGACTCGCACGTGGCTTAATCATGTGTTATAACAACTTTTTATATTCCTTGAGGGAAAATGGTTAATGTTGGGTTGTTTTGCGTGAAATGAACCTTAAAACCGAGACTGGTTGGAAAAATCAGAGAGAGGACTGAGTGAAATTGATCTCGAGTAATTTTTAGAATTGCACTAAATTGGCCGGTTTAGTTAGGTCGGACTAGTCCTCTTTGACTTCGTTTGGGACGGCTTTCTTACTGCTTCTTAAAACATCTTTTTACTATCAAAATTAATGTTTTTTCTACTAGAAAGCTGCTTTAAGAAGCAGAGAGAAAGCTGTGTCCCAAACGAAGCCTTAGTCTTTTGCTAAACAGAAGTTATTCCCTAAATTTATGATCCATGATTTGGTAACCATGTTTGTGTTTGTGCCTATAATTTGTTTTTTTTTTCTTAAGTATGGGTGATCTTTTACTCATTTTTTATGAAGCTTGTCCAAGGAGACATGGATGATGGATCCACGATTTCAAGGTAGGTTATATCTCTAGCGGTTTATTGGCATTGTTGTTGAGGATTTTTTTTTTGTTGATCCGGTTATTGCTTGTTGAAAATGTATCATTTTAGAGGAAATCTTTTCATTCTGCAGCTCCACGGCTTGGTTAAGTTGCCTCAACCCAAATGAAAACCTAATACTGGGCACCCTGACTGCAATGCTGGCAATAGTTAGGAAGTGTAGCTCTGTGGATCATCGTCTTGTTGTTTTCATTAATATGTTCACATGATTTATGTAGAGCATGAAAGACACATGCTTCAGCAGCCAATCACCTTCTACACTTAATGCCTTTTTTTAGTCCTTTAGTAATTGGCAGGACAACAGTAAATTCTTTATTAAACCGTGCAAAGCTTCCTAATAATGGAGGAACAGTAGTAATTCTCAGATTTTTTTTTGGACATTTAGGTCAATTAACGCAAACTCACACACACATCACATACACAAAGACTCGAACCCAAGACCTCTTAGTTGGTAGCCTAAGCTCTCCACCAACAGGCCAAGGTGAGCTATGTAATACTCAGATTAAAAGCAAATACGCTAGAATGATGGAGCAATAAACCTTGAGGAAGTAGAAGAACGAGTTATGATGTTATCATCACCTAAAGCAATGCCGACTAATTATATTACGGGATTAGCACCCTTGAGCCCACCCCCTTTGCGATATGAATAGCCATCCTTGGGACATAAAAAACCACCCTTGAGATATGAAAAGTCACCCTTGGGACATGAAAAGCCACACTTGGGACCCTCTACACCTTTAATTTTCTACCATAAAAGGAAGTGATGAGTGGTGTATAAATAGGACTATTTTTTTTAAGCTTAGTATGTGTTGATTGCTGTTTTTTAAGATAGGAGTTGCTGTATTTTGGGTTCCTAGTTGGACCTAGGTTTGGGAGAGCAGATCCACCTCTCTCATAGTGGATCAGTTTTATCTTGTCGTGTTCTTGCATCTATTTCTAATATTTATTTTGACAGTATAATTTCAGATTTCAGTTTACCTTACCCTTCATGGTGTTGCAAGCCTGTAAAATGGTTTCAATGGTGCTGTAACTTGTATTTCAGACCTTGAGCCAGAATGACAAAACAATAATGTTCGAAGGGTTCTATCAGAGATTTTTAAAATGTTTGCTACATTCTGAACGTTATTTAAACTATGTAGATAATTGTTGGGTTGATTTCTAGTCTTATTTAGCTACCATGGCCACTGTTATATGAATCTGATAACATTTTACCTAAGCAAAAAATTAGTTGTATGATGAATCTGATAACCAGTAGAAGATAAGATTAGAGAGAGTCGTTTTAAATGGTTTGGTCACATAAAACGGCGGCTTTCCGATGACCTCGTTAGGAAAGTAGAGGTATTAGATTTGACTTATGTTAAGAAGGTAGAGGCATACCTAAAAAGATTTGGTTAGAAAATATTAGAAATGATCTTTCTCTATCAGATTTAAACGAGAATTTGATTTTCAATAGGACGCAATGGAGAAAAAAGGATTCATGTAGCCGACTCCATGTAGTGGGATAAAGGTTTCATGTTGTTGTTGTTGTTGTTGATGATGATGAATCTGATAACATATCCCCCTATTATATAATTATTCTGTCAACCTACCTTGACTACAAAGATGTTTTTTCTAAGCAAATTTGTTTTCCGCCTTTTTTCATGAGCTGTAGCCCATCTAAAGTTATATGCAACTATTTTTACAGGTTTTTCAGGTTTGATGTGAAGTTCTGTGCCAACTTCTGCTTTGGACTTCCAGCTTTTCCATACAGTGTAATTGGTTTGTTTTCATAAAAGAAACCTTCTGTACTGGTCAGAAATGATATTAAACTCTCTGCTTTCTTTTCATTTTGTTGCAAACCTCTTAGCCATATAAACGAAATATTTGTAATAAGTATTTTACTAATGCATTGGTCTTGTTGTTGTCACTGTCACTATTTGTATGTTTGTCTACTGGAGCTCCTATTTGATTATTTCTGAGGTTCTTGGTAAAATAATAACTTAACTGGGAAAGTTTTTGGTGCAGCTGCATGCTACTTAATTCTGCAATGAGTATGGAATTAAAATTTTCTGAAATTATTCAGATCTAATTAACTGATATTATGCAATCTGTCTTGATCTGTTGGTTGGGAGCTTATACTATCAACTAAGAGGTTTTGAACTTGAAGCTTGTATATGTGATGTCTGTGAGATTGTGTTTAATTTGCTCATAAAACAAAAAAAAATTAATTTTTTTATTCTCAAGCTCTAATGAAGAAGAGCTTTAGATTATCATATCCTCTCATTCAATGCAGGCAAAGAATTGAAATTATAATGAATGTGGTTAGTCTATGAGATGTGATTTAGAAACAGACATTTTATTGTCTTTAGATTACGGTTTTGTTTGGGACGATTTTTTTTACTTCTTAAAGCAGCTGCTTAGTATAAAAATTTAATTTTTTGTATTAAGAAGCTGTTTAAAGCAGTAACAAAGTCGTCCCAAATGAAACCTAAATATGTAAGTGTTAGACCGGTCCACACGGGACCAGTTCACGGGCGAATATCGCGAAACAGGCGATTTGTTCGCCTGGGCGGAGGCCGCGCGCACTGCGTGCCTTGCGGGAGCCGAATAGGAAGCTTTTTTGGGGAAATTAAGAGGGGAATTTGATGTAGGGACTGTTTAGGGATTTCCTTTTGTTTGGTATGCATTAAATAGTAGATTTTCCTAGGGTTTGATCATCTTGAATTTGGCTGAAATTTGAGATATCGTAGATTTAGGATTTCTTTGGGCTCTAGTGGCGTCTAGAGATTTGGGAGAGATCGATCCTCCTCTCGAATTGAGGATCAATTGTATCTTTGCTATTTCCTTGCAACTACTAGTAAAATACAAGTCTTTTCTCTGATTTTTCTGCAGTTTTTCCCTGCTTTCCTACTGTTTTTGGCTGTTTTTCTGCTGTGGACAGCAATTTTACATTGGATCTACTTGGTTTTGGTGAGAAATCCAAGTGTTTCCTATCAAATTGGTATCAGAGCAAGTCTTGGACTGTTTGTGGGCTGTTTTGGGCAAATTTCAGCGGCTGTTTTTTGTCCGAAAAAGATGAAAGTTGCTGTTTTTGTTGTCGAAATTCTAGATTTTGTGATTCTACAAAGTTCGGATTGTAATGACGGCAAAGAAGGTGGATGCCTTAGAGGAAAGAATTGAAGGAGAGATGAATCAAATCAAAATGACGGTGGGAGAAAGGATTTCATCCATGGAGGGGCAAGTTGCCGATATCCGGGAGATGATGAAAAAAGTGTTAGAAATGCAAAATCAAACGGCGGCTTCCGTGGCAAAAAGGGGAGGAGGAAGAAGTACGAATTCTGAAATTCGTATGGAGGAGGATGAGGTTGAGATCATGGAAGGTGAAGGAAGAAGACCCCATCTAGAGCCTGTCCAGAGGGAAGAGAGAGGAGGGGGTTATGGGGAGCGCCAAGAAGGGTACTATGGCCGCCGGGGTGCTGATTTTGGCGGAAACAGAGAGGAATTTCAGCATCGAGGGGCTGATTTTGAAGAAAGAAGGGGGGATTTCGAAAGGGGTATGGGCTATGGCAGGACAAGGGAAGAAGGGCAAACGTGGGGAGGACCTAACACTTGGGAGAGGGGAAACTACGGAAGGAACAGGGGCAATGGAGGCGACCAGAAGGTGAGGAAGCTGAAGATGCCCATCTTCGAAAGAGAAGATGCATATGGGTGGATCTACAAGGTGGACCGATACTTCGCCGTCAATGGCCTGACGGAAGAGGAGAAGTTGACGACAGCAGGCTTGTGCTTGGAAGGAAAGGCCCTGTCGTGGTATCAGTGGAGAGATCAGAGGAGGCCTATCAGAAACTGGAGAGAATTCAAGGAATGCATCATAGAATGTTTCCAAACCGGTCGGGGAGGAGATTTCTATGAGCAGTTCTTTGCTCTGACACAGGAGGGATCAGTAGCAGACTACCGGGAACGATTCGAGCACCTGGCCAGCAGGGTGGAGCGACTCTCCGACACAGTTTTGGAGGGGAATTTCATGAAGGGGTTGAAGGCGGAGATCCGAGCGGCAGTGAAGGTTCTAATGCCCCGTGATTTGGGGGAGGCCATGAAGTTGGCCCAGCTGGTGGAGAATCAGAAGAATCTGAATAGGGGAGCTCGGAGTAGCAGCACAGGGGGGACTTAGAGGATGACGACCACCCACCTAGCACCAAAAGGTCCTCCAATAGGAGGGAGTCGAGAGGCCGTCAGGGAGAAGACAGAGGGAGGTGGAAGTGGCGGAAACTTCAAACGGTTAACAGAGAAGGATATGCAAGAAAAGAGAGCTAAGGGGGTGTGCTTCCGTTGTGATGAGAAGTACATGCCGGGGCATAGATGCAAGGACCGAACTCTTCAAGTTCTCCTAGTCCGTGAAGACGAGGAGGGAGGTGGGAGCAGGATTGAAGAGGCGGAGAAGAAACTGCACTTGGATGTGGAAGAAGTCTCTCTCAACTCTGTAGTGGGCTTCACCCCGAGTCACACTATGAAAGTGAGAGGAGAGATAGCTGACCGCGAGGTGGTTGTGTTGATTGACAGTGGGGCAACCCATAATTTTATTTCCAACCAGATAGTGGAGTCATTGGGGATGGAGTTAGTGGATACCGGAGGCTATGGAGTGATGATGGGCACGGGGAAGGTGGAGATGGGTAGAGGAGTCTGTCGAGGAGTAGTACTGAAGATTCAAGGGATCCAGGTAAAGGAAGACTTCCTTCCCTTGGAATTGGGGAGTACGGATGTCATCCTAGGGATGAAATGGTTGCAGACCTTTGGGGAAACAAAGGACAATTGGGGAGCACTCATGATGTAATTAATGGTGGATGGGAGAAGGGTGGTCATAAGGGGAGATGCAGGGCTATCCAAAGCCATCACATCACTTAAGACCATGGTTAGGGACATACAAGAGGTGGGGGAAGATTATGTGGTGGGACTACACAGGGTGGAGGCGATCAGTTTGGAGGAGGGAGAGGATGTTTCTCGTTCTGTGCAGCCCTTGGTTCCGCAATACAGTAAGGATTTTCAGTCACCTCAAGGATGGTCACCTCCACCAGAACACGAGCATATCTCCACCTTGAGGACAAGGTGGATTTTCGGGAGGGGAGTATTGTTAGACCGGTCCACTGGACCGGTCCAGCCAGTCAAGGCGGGACCGGTTCACGGGCGAATATCGCGAAACAGGCGATTTGTTCGCCTGGGCTGAGGCCGCGCGCACCGCGTGCCTTGCGGGAGCCGAATAGGAAGCTTTTTTGGGGAAATTAAGAGGGGAATTTGAATGTAGGGACTGTTTAGGGATTTCCTTTTGTTTTGTATGCATTAAATAGTAGATTTTTCTAGGGTTTGATCATCTTGAATTTGGCTGAAATTTGAGATCTCGTAGATTTAGGTTTTCTTTGGGCTCTAGCGGCGTCTAGAGATTTGGGAGAGATCGATCCTCCTCTCGAATTGAGGATCAATTGTATCTTTGCTATTTCCTTGCAACTACTAGTAAAATACAAGTCTTTTCTCTGATTTTTCTGCAATTTTTCCCTGCTTTCCTACTGTTTTTGGCTGTTTTTCTGCTCTGGACAGCAATTTTACATTGGATCTACTTGGTTTTGGTGAGAAACACTTGGAAATCCAAGTGTTTCCTATCAGTAAGATTTTTATTTACTTCAGAATAAGGATTTGGATGTGGTGGAAAGGCAAGTTACAGTATTTTTGTGGCTGCTTGGGGTACCTGATCAAGAACCTACTTAAAGGTTAAGAAGACCTTTGCATGGTCTTGGAAACTTTGTGGGGTGTTTGCTTGAGTTGTGAAGAAGTGAAGGAGAAGAGGAAATAGAGATCTTAGATGCTTCAAAGAAGAAAAATAAAGCAAGATAACAAAGCCTTCATCTTATGTAAATATTGATAGTAAATAAATTAAAAATAAAAAAGGTTACAATGTTTAAAGATATACAAATGAAATCATCATCCTAAAATTTAAAGCAAAATTTATCAATCTTATGTAATTGTTTGTCAATGGCTATAAATTTATAAATAACCTAAGCTCATAAAAAATGATTGTTATATTGAACGTACTATTTTCATTCATTCTCAAATGATCCCTCATTAGTAAAGATGTGATAGTGTCCTAACAAATGATTTTACCACCAAATGGCACCAATGTAAATAGTTATGACCAAGTAATTTTGCCACAAAATGGTGCCATTAAAGCTTGATCATGACCAAGGTCCATTAATATTTCATTTGTTAAAAGTTCTTAGAGTAATGATTCATGGGGTGCACTTGATAAGACATAAAGTCTTCTGTTAGTAAATGTTGACTTAAACTTGTATTCTTAGACAAATATACACCTAGATCTACAAGTTTTCCTTTGGTGAAGAAGCTCATGGTTGTTGACAAAGATCTTTCAATCAAGCTAGGTTTACTACATTCTCTAAGTAGGCTAGGATCCATGATAACCAGATATGATTGAACCATGTGATCTTAATTGGATTCATCATTATTTTCTCTCCATCTGCTTTAAGTGTAAAGTGTTAAATTTCAAATCGTATAATAAATTTTCTACTACTATATGCTAATCATTTAGCTTCTAATAACTAGTCTTAATTTGAAGTTCTCTCTTATCATTGGGAGGTGTAGTTAATTATTGGAGCTTATACATAAAAGAAACATGAAACCTAACTATAAAATCCTCGTGAAATGTGGGAAAAATCTTCAACCAATATTGGGATATCTTCGACGTAATCTAACTTTTGAAAAATTGATATGGAATATCTTAAACACTTTCAGTAGAGCTGGGACATGAAATTTTGGAGCTCAAATATTCATGCCGTGTATCCAAGGTGTCATTGATAAGATATGAGCTATATCCATGAGAAGTACATCACACCAAATGTGATTAACATAGATGCTAGTTACTAGGTTGATATTACTAGGCATCAACCATTAATTTATATGTTTTTCTTTGAGCATGCATGCCAAAAATGTTTTACAATCTCCAACCCTTAAAGGTGGTGCTCAAGATTTTCTAAGTCCTCATCATAAGATGGTTTGTTATCATAAACTTTCTCTACATCCTTATTAGCTTGGTTTGCTACCTCATTTAAAAAAGATCTATATCCAAATTAATGTTGCAAATGCCTCCTATTAGGAAACTTTAAATAAATATTTTTCTTGGTGTTCTTATTGGTACCGTCAGTGGCGAGTCTAATGTGTTCTTATTGATATCTTATGGGCTAATCATACATGAACCATTATTTCTAGGTCCTCAGCATAAACTAATGCTCTCCTTAATTTGTAATTGGTTGGAAGTTTTGGCTACTAATCAAGAGAACTAATGCTACTAAAAGTTTAAGGCTTTGTTCAAACAACTTTATTATTATTTTTTTCATATTACAACTAATATATATTTGACTATTATTTTTTGTTGCTTTCAAAAAAAATTTATGTTAGAAAAGAACATTCTACAATAGCTTTCAAAAAAATACTATTTTCTTCATAGTAAATTTAGAATCATCTTCATAAAAACCTATAATTATTACAAACATAGTTTAATTGTACTAATTACTTATCATTAAAAAAATTCCAAACAAAAGTTACAAAACCTAATCATAGTGCTGTATATATTTAATAGAGATTCTTTTTATCAACCCTTTTATTTATTTATTTTTAAAGTCAAATATAATTAATTTATTATTTATTTTATCACCATCCTCTCTACTAAATGCAAGTCGGTCTGGAATCTGCATCAGAGACAGAGAGAGAGAGAGAGAGAGAGAGAGACCCTTCAGATCCATATCAATACCCGTGAATTTTTCTACGATGAACTGCTCCTGTTCTTGATAATTTTCAATTTCATACCCTAAGCCCTCGCATTGTTCTCCTTTCCGTTTGCCATAAATCATGCCCAAACCCTGCCCGCTCACCGCTCTCCATTCCCTTCAATTCCCAATGCAGCTCCCGTCCTTCTCCGGCAGCCCTGTTACTTCGCGCTCTTACTCGGCCATCCTCCGCTGCCCGCCGAGGCCTCTCATCTTCCTCACCGTCGTCGCTCTCTCCGTCACCTTCATCTACTTCTCCGCCACCCCAATCCTGTTCAATGAGCGCACCAAGAATCAATGGAACGGCACGGCTCCGGTCGTCATTCCCGCCGTCCACCCCCTCGAGACCGTCGATCTGGTGAGCTCCTCTCCTCATTATCTCTGCTTCCTTAAATTCCTCCGCCTACACGGCATGAAAGTGATCGAGCTAGGGTTTTCGGGGTTTTCTCTTTCTTGTCTTTTTATTTTGTTTCTTTCCTTCTGTCTCGAGCAGGGAACGACGGATTAGCTTGCCTTTTTTCTGTAACTTGATCAAATTTTATTTAATTGTAAAATCACACCTAGGCTTCGATTTCACGAACTTATGGGAAGAGGCAAAGCTCCTTGGGCCGTGATTTTCTCGTCCTTGAGAGTTTCTTTTAATTGATTCTTAAAATTTTCAGTATTAATTAATTTGAATAATTGAATTAATCCATGTGCGGATGTTTATCCATGGATTTTTTTTGGTGCGTGGTACAACTGGATGCTTCGGGCGGGTTGCACGCCAGCGGATATAAACCTGTATTTAAAAAAAAAAAATTGAACTTCAATCTCTTTATTATCTGTAACGTGGATGCTGTTCTGATGTGCGCCACGTGGAATCGGCTGTTCTTGTCGGCCTCAGTTTTTTTTTTAATTTTTCTTTCCACCATTCCACCATTAGCTCATTGCCACGTTTTCTGACCGGGGAGTTGTTAGTTCTGTTCGGTTGACTTCGGCTTCAGATTTAACCAGAAAAAATTATCCGTAGTAAATTTTGGTCAGCATGAATTTAAATTTGTTAGATTTACTTTGAAATTAATTTAATATAAATTTTAATTAATTCCATTTATATATATATATATATATATATATATATATATATATTATTGATCTCAAAATAAATTCAATATTTTTAGACCTATTTTTGAAAATACAGTGTGCATGTCAATAGAAGGAGAAATTATTCCGTGTGGAGTCCGGACATTAAAGAATTGTCCGGATGTGAGTGTACACAGTATTTGTACACACTGTGTATAAAAAAAATAAATTATGTACAAAATTCTACTCATTATACACTCACATCCGAACAATTCTTTACCATCCGAACTCCGTACGGAATAATTTCTCTCAAGGAATGCATGCTTCATATTTTCCATTTCTGAAAATTTTATTTCCCATGATATTGCTTTGAGCTCAAATCAGCTCATGTAACTATAGTCTACAACAACAACAACAACAACAACAACAACAACAAGCCTTTATCCCACTACGTGGGGTCGGCTACATGAATCCTTTTTCTCCATTGTGTCCTATTAAAAGCCAAATTCTCGTTTAAATCTAATAAAGAAAGGTCATTCTTAATATTTTCTAACCAAGTCTTTTTAGGCCTACCCATACCTTTCTTAACACAAGTCAAATCTAATACCTCTACTCTCTTAACTGGGTCGTCGGAAGGCCACCTTTTTATGTGACCAAACCATCTAAGGCGACTCTCTCTAATCTTATCTTCTACTGGAGCTACTCCAACCTTTTCACGTATATGCTCATTTCGTATCCTATCTCTAAGGGTAAAGCCACTCATCCATCTAAGCATCCTCATCTCTGCCACACTTAACTTAGTATTATGCTTCTCTTTTAATGGCCAACATTCGGCACCATAAAGCATTGCAGGCCTCACTACCATCTTATAGAATTTTCCCTTAAGTTTGAGGGGTACATTTCTATCACATAACAAGCCCGATGCATTCCGCCACTTCAACCATCCAACTTGAATTCTGCTGATAATATCCCCATCTATTTCACCATCACTCTGAACAATAGATCCAAGATACCTAAAACGTGTACTCTTATTAATGACTTGATCGCCCAAAGTCACAATCCCCTCACTAGGACTATTACTGCTAAAATTACACTCCATATATTCCGTTTTAGATCTACTCAAGCGAAAACCTTTAGACTCTAAGGTTGACCTCCATAATTCAAGTTTACCTTCAACTCCCTCTCTAGTCTTATCAACAAGAAGAATATCATCAGCAAAAAGCATACACCAAGGTACATCATCTTGCAAATGTCTAGTGAGAACATCCATGACTAAAGCAAATAGATATGGGCTTAAGGCTGATCCTTGATGTAACCCAACCGAAATAGGGAAATACTTGGTCAAACCACCTTGTGTTTTGAACACAGGTAATAGCTCCTGCATACATATCTTTAATGATTTGAATATAAGCATTATTGACTCCTTTCTTATCAAGAACTCTCCATAGCACTTCTCTTGGAACTTTATCATATGCTTTTTCTAAATCAATAAATATCATATGTAGATCCTCCTTATTTCCTCTATATTTTTCCATCAAACCTCTGAATAAATGTATGGCTTCCATAGTCGACCTACCCGGCATAAATCCAAATTGATTTTGAGAAACATTAGTATCACGCCGCAACCTATGCTCTATAACTCGCTCCCATAATTTTAAAGTATGACACATTAACTTAATACCTCTATAATTCGTGCAATCCTGTGCATCGCCTTTATTCTTAAAAATAGGAATTAATACACTCATTCTCCACTCATCTGGCATCTTTTTAGTCTTCAAAATAGTATTAAAAAGTTTAGTAAGCCAAGAAATCCCTTCATCTCCTAAGCATTTCCACACCTCTATTGGAATATCATCAGGTCCAACAGCTTTTCCACCCTTCATTCTATTTAAAGCCTCTCTAACTTCAGTTTTTACTAATACGCCGATAAAAACGGAAATCTTTACTTTCATTTAGGGTGCTAAGGTCACTATAGTCAATCTTATTTTCACACTCTTCATTAAAAAGTTTAGCAAAATATCTCATCCACCTTTGTTGAATATCATCTTCTAAGAAAAGTATTTTTTGATCTTCATCCTTAATACACTTCACTTGAACTAAATCCTTACTACTCCTATCTCTTTGTTTGACTAACTTATACATATATCTTTCTCCCTCCTTAGTATTTAATCTATTATATAAATCGCTAAAAGCTAATGTCTTTGCATCGCATATTGCTTTCTTAGAATCCTTACGAGCCACTTTATATAATTCCCAATTATCAGAATTTTTAAGATTAAACCAATTTTTATAACAAATCTTCTTATTTTTAATCTTTTCTTGCACAATTGGGTTCCACCACCAACTATTTTTACTATTAGGAGCTTTTCCCTTAGATACTCCAAGCACATCTTTTGCAATATTCTTAATATTACTAGCCACTTTTTCCCACATAACATTAGCATCCTCATGCACAGACAAAATCTTAAGATCTAAAATCTTACTCACAAAAATATTTTGGTTAATATTCTTTAAATGCCCCCATCTAATCCTCGAAAAACATTTTACTTTATTTTTTATTTTATGCCCCTTTATCTTAAAGTCCAAAACTAATAATCGATGTTGGGTACATAAACTTTCACTCGGAATAACTTTACAATCTTTGCAATCTAAGCGGTTTAATTTTCTAATAAGAAAATAATCAATCTGGGTTGTACTACATCCATTTTTATAAGTGATGAGATGCTCATTCCTTTTCTTAAATAAGGTATTAGCAATTGAAAAATCATAAGCTAAACAAAAATCTAATATGGTCTTGCCACCTTCATTCGTCGTTCCAAATCCATGGCCACCATGAATGCTTTTAAAATCAACTACCTCTTTACCAACATGTCCATTTAAATCTCCTCCAATAAAAACTCTTTCTTCAAGAGGTATATTTTGTATTAATTCTTCTAAGTCATTCCAAAAATTTAATTTAGAACTTATATCCAAACCTACCTGAGGAGCATAAGCACTTATAATATTAACAATCTTATCCTCAACAACAATCTTTAAAGCTATAATTCTATCACCAATCCTATTAATTTTTATAACACATTATCCTTTAAACTCTTATCTATAATGACACCTACACCATTTCTAGTACGACTCCTACCCGAATACCAAAGTTTAAATCCTAAAACTATCGATTTCCTTGGCCTTCTCTCCAACCCACTTAGTTTCCTGAATGCATAAAATATTTAATTTCCTATGAATCATAATATCTATTAACTCCATTAATTTACCTGTAAGGGAACCTATATTCCAAGTTCCTATCCTAATTTTAGTATCATGGACTAGCTTCTTTGCCCACATCCGTCCTTGATGCGGGTACCCTTGCCTATTTAACACTGCACCCGGGCGCCGGTGCAGCGGCCCTTGCACACTTGTCACTGTATTCAGGCCATACAGCGCGTCGCTTCCAGGGGACGCCCTAGCATTAACACAATTTCTTAAAGGATTCATGTCATTTTTGTTCGACAAGTTTTACGCTGGCTGTCGACTACCTAACGCAACCCTCCACTTTTCTCATGTAACTATAGTCTAAATAGAATTTATTGATGTGTATGCACATGTAATACCCATTAGGTCCTACATGATATGGTCCATGCACACTCCCAGCTACATGGGATGGATCTAGTGATGGAATCAAAGGGCTGATTGAAGAGAAATTATTATGTTCATACTAGGCAAATAACATTTATGTGTAGAGTATCGAAGTTGCACATATCTGTACCTGTTGTTTACTTCAATTTCTTTTTTTAAATACAAAGCTATGTACTTTTTGTACCCATTGCATGCTGCTTGTGATTGGAATATACAATGAGGAGATTGGGTCTGCGGCCGAATGGTCGATGGAAGAAATTCTTCTCATCTCACCCGAGTTCGAATCCCCTAACCGTCTAAAAAAAATATATATACAATGAGTATGCAAAGTACAAAACTATGTACTATAGCCCGCATGTAGAGTTGCTTATGTGTTTCATATGTGATAATTTTTGCGATTGAGGGAGGACCTAACTCCTCTACCATAGTTATGTATAGTATGTAGGCTTTATCCAATTTATTTATAATTGAATGTGCGAACGTATCTAATATGGAATAAATGGCTGATTGAGGAGAAATTATTATATCCATGGCAGGTTACTTCTATTGAGTACAGTACCGCAGTACACAGCTATGTGCTTGTTGTGTACTTCAACTCTTTTTTGGAATATAAAGCCATACACTGTTGCGTATCCACTGTGTACTTCATGTGATTAGAGTACACAAGAGTGTATTTCCATAGTCCGCATGTAGAACTACTTACATAGTTAATATTTAATTATTTTTCGTAATTGAGGGCAACATAGCTCCTCTAAATTTGGTATAATTTTTTTATGGTTCTGTATGGTATCTAGGCTGTGTCTAGTTTTTTTATAGTTGAATAAGGTGTAAAAGCTTTGTATCCTTTAACAGATCTTACCTCTTAGTTTATGAGGTGTTAAGTAGTGTTAAAAACTTATTTATGCTGAATTCTCTAGTTAATCCATCTTTTTTCTAATTGATACTCTTGCCAGGGTAATGAGGAAGTGAGATTGACGCGGGTTCTAAAGGAGGCTGCCATGGAAGATAAAACAGTAATATTGACCACTTTGAATGCTGCATGGGCGTCAACAGACTCTATCTTTGATTTGTTCCTTGAGAGTTTCCAAATTGGCAATGACACTCGTTGGCTTCTTGACCACTTGGTGATTATTGCATTTGACAAAAAGGCATATATGCGATGTAAGGCTATGCACCCTCATTGCTTTGCCCTTGCAACCATGGGAGTTGATTTTTCTGGTGAAAAGCACTTTATGTCTGATGGATACTTGAAGATGATGTGGAGGAGGATCGATTTCTTAAGGATAGTTCTTGAAATGGGATACAACTTCATTTTTACAGTATGTTCTTCTTTTATTTCCTTTTTAATGTTTTCATTATTTTCTTGGCGTTAACATCACTTTTAGAATATTTATCTGTCTAAATTCTAGCACATAGGGCTCTATTTTCTCCCCTCCTGTCAGATGTTATAAATGTTGTGTTTGATGTAATGCCATAAGATTGTTAGATCCAACTATGAGTATAGAAATGATATCATTGCGATGGCATTATAAAGTTGGTAAATTGTCTACACAATCCCCCCGCCAGGTAGATAAGAATATCCTGTAGAGTATTGTTGATGGTAGTAATTCAAAGACTAATAGTGCTTGGTTGCAAAGGGAGTGCAAAGTAAAAGGAATTCAATGTAAAATTAAAATGTCTTGAAAATATTTCTGAGTTATTTAGTTGAGTACACTACTAATGCAGACATCTACTTTTTGTTTTATATTTGATTTGTATATATATATATATATATATATATATATATATATATATATATATATATATAGAGATATATATATATATATATATATATATATATATATATATAGAGAGAGAGAGAGAGAGAGAGAGAGAGAGAGAGAGAGAGAGAGAGAGAGAGAGAAATAGCAACACATTTAAAATAATAGTTGGTCATAGGGGGCCGACGATAAATGTGGTCGTGGTTAGTGGTGGCAGTGACGACTGTGGCTGACCGTGGGGGGTAGCCGACGATGGTCGTCAATGACCAATAGTGGCCAATGGTAGGTGGCAGATGCAGACATTGGTCGAGATATAAATTGTTTGTGATTTTTTTCACCTATAGAGATTCCACAAACTTCAAAAAGTTAGGTTTCTAAATTTTCTTTGATGAATTGGCATGTTCCAACCGGTTTCATTGTGATTTGTTGCCTTAATGTGAATGCTCATTGTGAGATTTCCATATATGATGTCGGTTGTCCGTCGAAAACTACATGTGTGTGCTTTACATGTCTCATACAAGGACGATGACGATAAAATGGAGGAAATATGTGAAGAACTTGGTGGGTATCATTGCTAATTAGCCTGTTTTTTTGGGGTTGTTTGATGCCCAAGGAAAGCAGGATTGACATGATTTTATACTCAATGGAATGTCTTAATGAGATACTCATTTTGATTATGTTTGGACGAACATTGGAGTCCATTTAACCCTTCAAATAATTTTTTATGTTTTTAATTATACTTTTAAATGTGCTTTTTGAGACCGTTTAAACATGAATTTGTATAATTTTCATGTTGGTAGAATTGCCTCGTCTATAAACTTGTTCACATAGGAATTTGAATGGTCTTGAATTTCATTTCTAAAAAATATAACTTTATAATTTGACTTTTTTAGCGGAAAATTGTATTGTGTCAAAATTAATGTACAATCTCTTTAAATTTCAGAGGCCATATCAAATTTGAAGTACTTAAAAATGGATTGTTTTGCTTTCTTGATATCTGCCATCAATCCGAGACTATTTCATGAAGAATTTCCTTGCAAATGCTAATTAGGCACTTTAAATATTTCTGATTTATGTTTTTTTTTAACTCTTTCCAGGATGCAGATGTTATGTGGTTCCGAAATCCATTTCCACAATTCTTTCCAGATGGGGACTTTCAAATTGCTTGTGACAGATTTTTTGGAAATCATCTTAATCGGAATAACACGGCTAATGGAGGATTTAACTTCGTAAAATCTAACAATCGCACGATTGAATTTTACAAGTTCTGGTACTCATCTCGAGACAAACATCCAGGACATCATGATCAAGATGTACTTAATAGCATCAAATTTGATCCATTTGTTGATGAAATAGGATTGAAGATGAGGTTCTTGAGCACTGCCTTTTTTGGTGGACTATGTGAACCTAGCCGAAATTTTAGCGTCGTTTGTACAATGCATGCAAATTGTTGTGTTGGCCTCAACAGAAAGTTCAATGATTTAAGACTCATGCTTGAGGATTGGAGAAGATATATGGCACTGCCACCTGCTTTGAAAAATTCTAGGCTGCCATTCTGGAGGGTACCACAAAACTGCAGGTAAGATTAGTTAAACTGCGATTTCAAAAGTAATTAAAAAAATAAAAAAAATAAACTGCGATTTCAAAAGTCTAATGAGAAATATCGTCGGCTGATTTGTTTTCTGCTGAAATGTATTACTTTAAACTTTCAGGTTATGCCGTTTAAAAGAAAATTGTGCCTACCTGTTTTGTATATTTCAAGTGCACGCTACGTTTAATTTTGAAGATATCTTTCATAGCAATGTTGAACCTCTAAATATTTTGATGCTTGCAGATATATACTGATGCAAATATATGTGTTAAGTGATGAACTTTTTCGCTATAAGCAAATCACCATTGTTCTCTCATTCATATTAGGATCTTTAATTATAAGATTAAAATCATGCATTCTCTTAATATCATTAAACTTAGGGATTTAACATGATTTCAAAAACTTTTAAGACTAGTTAATAAGAAATACATACATATGACGTGTGTCGATACTGTATAAGACATCAGTTAAATTATTTTGATTTTATCGTGTAGCCTTTTTGAGCCTTAAAAAAGTTCTCTCAATTTTAAGAGAAAATGAACTTATGGCGAAGATCTATAATTTTGTAGGTGGCAAAGTAAACACTGACAACTCTACTGTTGGATTTCATCTTTTCTAAGGATTTTGTATCCTATTTTGAAGATTTCCTATGGACACACATTATTCTAGTTAATTATTTATTTAGTGATAGAGAGAACTCTCGATTAAGGCTGTAAGTTACAAGTTCTCTAATAAGCTGATGTTGTAATGAGTTTTTTTTTTGGTGCGAAGGAGATATTGGTCTTGTGCTTAGAGAGTTTTGGCTTGGGGATGATAACATGATCAAAATCCTATGATTTTATCTTCCCACGCAATTATGGACCTTAATCTATTTAGTCAATGGAGGTTATCAATCCAACATAACTAAAATATCTTGGCAATTATGGATTGCTTTGTTGAAGGAGGTCTTCCTAAACTGGGTTTGAAAACTAACTGAGTGGTCAATTATAGGCGAACCAAAACTTACAGAGGACTTTCTACCCTATTGAATGAATCAAGTAGAACCAAAATCTCAGATGCATGCCATTGAGAGATATGCATTCAAAGGCAAAGCATCATCAATTTGACATCAAGGAAGCATCATCAATTTGACATCAAGAACAATCCTTCTCAATTATAGGGTGGTGGGCAAGCGATTCAAACTTTGAGTGAGCTTTATTGGGTTAAATTTAGCTCCAAATTTTCTCAACATAAAAATTAGGATCATGAATCATTTCAAAAGTTTATTTCAAGATAGCACAAAGTTTTGATATATTTGGCTAATATGACACTTAACTATTTGGGTTAATACACTTTTTAAGAAATCTCAAATATTCTTAGGAGTTCCTTTTTGAATTTTCCCCCAAAGATTTCTACACGCCCCCCCTAGAAATGATCGCTTGGTTGCTTAATTTCACTGTCTGAAGTCTATTTGATTGCCAAAATTTATACTCTAAAAAAGGATTTTTTTTAATATGTTGATAAAAATAGCTGTAGTGCCTTTAGTTATCCTGATCGACACTTTCAAATTATGCCACATAATTTGTTTGAGCCTCTCTTTAGTATCTCTCCTCTTGATGTTCTGGTTGATCAACCAGTTTCAAACCGATCATTCAAAATGATTACAAGGCCTGTGAAAGTTTTCAGCCTATCTTGTGGTTTGATTAGTCCGACATGTACAAACTTCCTTAAAACTCCCTCTAATGCAACTTTCTATTCAAAAAAATAAAAGAGTGAACGTAAAATTATGATTTTCTAAACTTTTTTTCAAACTCTACGAGTCACCAAATGAGCTCTAAACTCCTTAGGAATTTTGACTACGCAACACCTTGGTTTGCTGGATAAATTCAACCAAGCTGTAATCTCTATGAACAGTTTCTATAAATTTTCTGCTCCAAACCTGAAAATTCTTATTGTCTTCTTGTGCATTTGACCGACAGCAAACTAAAGGATATTTGACGGGTAACTTCTATTGGCTCATAAATTGAAATCCTCAAACTTTGATTCATCTTCATTTGTTCTTTCACAAAATGTGGACAATGTATGTAAACCACTACTATCAGTGATCATCATCATCATCATCATCATTAGCTCATCTCTACTATTTGAGGTCAAGTTTATAAATCATCTATTTTCATTTATTGATGATCTGTATTGTTTGAAGTTTTAAAACTATTCTTCATAAATCATTTGAAGAAGTACTGAAAGCTCTCATTGTTTAGGCAAATTTTGGTAAACAGGAAATTAAAATCTATGCTGAATCACCCCTTGTGGAATCCGTAAAGTGAAGTTGAAAATGAATTCTTCCTAAAATTACCACTTAAATCTTTGCTTCCCCCACTCTAAAAACTTTATCAAACTGTAAGCAATAAACAGCTAACTTAAAATATTTTTAGCTATCACTCTTGCAGAAGTTCCTGCACTAATCAGATTTTGGTTGCCTTCTTTAACCCTTCCCTGCAATCTTTGGGGAAATCATCTTGGGCACATTCTCTTTGATTTATTGTTAAAATTTTGTAGTTTATTTCAATATTTTTTTATATCTTAATAGAGTTTTTAGTGTGGTTATTTAGTATGTGTGGTGCTTCTCATATTATTTATTCTCTTTGAATTAATTTTCTTTCTAGTTATTGTAGCACTCTCTCCACATCTTTAAAAAAAAGTAGAGATTAATCATTAATTTCGAAAGGATAAAGGATCTCTCATAGGAGCCATTTGTAGCGACTACAGTGTAAAATTACTCTAAGAAAAATAGATTTTTAGAAATTGTGAGTATTATAGACTTTTCTTTTAATTCAGACAATAAACTTTTTCTGATAACTTAGATATTTTAGTAGATCTAGTTGTAAAATGTTACATCTTACTACAAAATTTCTAAAAAAGTAAGAACTATAGCCAAACAAATGTTTGTTTGGAAAGCGAGATTGCAAAAAAATTCCCCCAAAAGAACCTTTAATATGGCATGTGTGTGATAGAAAAGTACCCCTCCAACTTCAAGGAAAAATTTTATAAGATAATGGTGAGACCTACAATGTAACGCATAATGTTAGTCATTAAAGAGAAGTATAAATTTAAGTGTTGTAAAGATGAGGATTCTTAGGTGATTAGTGGCTTTATACTTAGAGACAGAATGAGAAACGAGTATATACGGGAAAAGAATGATGTAGCTCCAATGCCAGTTAAGATTATAAAGAATCACCTTAGATGGCTTGGTCATATAATATATCGGTCTTTTGATGATCCTATTAGGAGAGTAGATGAATTAAATTCATCCTATGTTAAGAAAGAGGTAAATCTAAAAATACTTGGTTAGAAAGCATTAAAAATGAACTTTTTTTATTAGATTTAAATGAAAACTTGACTGTTAATAGAACATAATGAAAAAAGAATTCATGTAGCTGACCTCATCTAGTGGAATAAGTACTCTAATGTAGTCAAAGACCAGTGGTGAGTCTCCAATGAAGAGTTTGTGGAGTGAATGTAGGTTTGGTTCAGATACTTGAGAAGCTTAATCATCAAATCCTCATATCCTTTGGATTCTTATCTCTGCTCTTTCTTATTTTTCATTCTTTCAATTATTTTTAATATTTATTAATCTTCTCTTACTCATCTTTTTAGGCGAATCAGCATTTGCATTAAATCTTTTTTTTTTGAAAAACATAATTCATAATGCATTTGAAAGTGGCTCGAATCATTTAATTTTGATGCCATTCCCAATCATTCTTATCATTTCCAACTTCACTCTAATATAGCGTGCTCATTTTTTTACAGTCTAGCTCCGCTGCAGCACCACATGACGGGATTTAAGGGCAGAATCGATGGCGCGCAGCTTACACCGTACAAACTAAAGGTTTGTTCTGCTCGTCCATTTTTTAAGAAAAGAAAAACTGTAATTTTCTAAAATCAACTGTTAACTTTTTTCACTGAGATTATCATTGTTCCAGAAAATTTCTTGTGAATGGGATCTTGCATTTCTCCTTATTTAAAAAGCTCGATTTGAATCCTTCTCATGAAGGTCTTATTCATACAATATGCTCTTATGTTACAATAAGCTTGTTATTAAACTTTGGCTTTGTTTGGGACGGCTTTTTTACTGCTTTGTAAAGTTATATTTTAGTACAAATTCTCTTAAAAGTAGGAAAAAAATAGTGTTATAAAGCAGTCCCAAACGAAATCTTTAGCTTATCAATTCTATTTATATGCGTTCTTATATAAATATCTAACTTTTGTTGGAACTTTATGTTAATCTTGTTCATATCATGACCATATGCCATTTTCAATCACTACTGCAGGTGCTCAATACTTCCAATTTCAACGCAAACTAGGCCACAGGTATACCTACAAACTGTCCCATAAGGCAGAAGAGAGAGAGAGGTGCATCAGAACTGCAATTGAACATACAAATCCAACCATTTATGAAGTGCTGCTGATATTGCATTTATTTATGCCCAACCAAATTAACCGTGTCAGTGTTGGGCTTCAGTCTAATGGTATTGTCCCTTACCCCTAAGGCTTCTTTTGGGACAGCTTTCATTCTGCTTTTCAAAACAATTTTCTAGTATAAAAATTTTAAATTCAAGAAATTTTTGTACTAGAAAGTTGTTTTAGAAAGCAGGAAGAAAATTGTCCCAAACAAAACCTAAAGGTGAGGTGTGGGGTTCAAACCTTTAAAATAAAAATAAAAATATAATTAAATGGGGGATTTACATACATACCACATAATTCCTATTTATTTATATATATAACGCCTAAATTTTAATGTTTATTTATATAATACTCAAATCATTAAATCACTTCAAAAATGATATATCCATATTTACATGCATATGCTTCGAAGTGATTGAGACATTAAAGTGTTAGATAAATAAATATCAAAATTTTGGTGTTAGATATGAAAGTACTTATGATATGTTATGTATATAAATCCCTCGTAAATAAAATAAAATAAACTTTTGGTTCATCTTTTCTATGTTTATCAGTGACATTAATGAAGAGTTTATTTTCATTATCGCCTTGGAGGCAAGTTTGAGTGTTACATTTTATTTGTGATACATTTTTGTATTAAATGGTTCAATTAAATGACAAAATTATAATTAGCTTTCTATCTCCTCTGAAGCAAATAGAGGAGCCTTTTCCTTTGTAATAATAGAATAGGGGAAAATTATTGGGTTTGGACATCGGACGTCGTCCGGATCCAATTAAAATGTGCCACATCACCCTCTCCTCGGTACTGAGCAGTATCGAGTTCAGTATTCTCGGTACTGTGAAGTACCGAACTCAGTACTTCACAATACCAAACTCAGTACCGTTCGATACTGTGAAGCTGTGTCTGGTGTTCGAACCCAATAATCTCCCTAGAATAGGAGGTTCTATTAGCTTATTTAGTTGATAACTTAGATTGTTTTGTTATGATAAATGATTAATGGTAAAGCAAGTAATTTGAACCAATATTCTTCTAGCTTATTTAGTTCATGTCATTATTTATTAATGTCATCAATAAGAAGGCAATGTTCTTTTTAAACTTCAATATGTTTGTGCTAGTTGGTAGAACAAACATATTGTTTTATAAACGTTTTAAAATCATTATAATTTTGACTTGTTGGGATAAAATATTTATGTTCTATTTTTAGGTTGTAATCGTGTTAGGGTTGTACGCAAGTTGAGCCGAACTCGAGTTACTCCTAGCTTGAGCTTGATTAATTAATCAAGTTGAAGCTCGAGCTTAATTTTACAAGTTTAAGGTAGTTGACGAGCCGGCTAGTTTATAAGCAAAAGATTAAAAAAAAATTATGATTTAAATAATTATTATAACAAAATTATTAAAATAATGAGAAAATTAAAGATAAATAATAAATAATTATTTGATATAACAAAATGAGATATAATTTTTAAATATTTTAAATTGTTTTATGTTTGAACTCTTGAATTCAAATATATTTTAAATGTACTTAATAATAATATTTTAAGTGTATTTGATAGTAATATATAAATTTTAAATAATCTATATAGTCATGCAAGTAGTAACTAAATGAATTATATATTGCAGCTAGATTACTGAGCATTAAAATGGATATAATATTACTTAAGAATATTTTGAATTAGTTTGTATGTTTTACTAAGGCAATCAATCCACCAAAAGTCTACTATTTTTTAAAATTTTTTATTTATGTCTTTTAGCTTTTTTGAAAAACTTAAAATACTTTTTTTTTTAAGTTCTCCATTTTTCTTAAATGAAAATGGCTCTCTCCAGTGTCGGCAACTAGTGAGTAGATGTGACCACTGTCAATGCCTGCCGTTCTCTTCTTTTGCTATATTCAATATTTCCAAAAAAAAAAAAAAGCTATATTTTTTTTTTTTTTGGAAAATTTTGGGCTTTGCCCGTATATTAAGCTCAACAAAATTACAACATGAGGTAAAAACAGCAAAATGAGCCAACAAAATACCGGCCAAAGCTTAAAAAAGCTTCAAAAAAAAAAAGAAAAAAAAAGCAGATCAGTACCAACAACACTTAAGATATCATACAAATGAAACCAAGAACCAAAATACCAAAAACAGGCTCCCAAGCCCAGCAACCTGGACTCAGAAATATCATCAAAAGTTTGCAACATTCACTTCCCTGGTTGCCCAAAGACCATCCTAAGGATCTGCATAGGGAGCTTCATCATTGTCCAGGCTAGGCAATTCAGCAGATTCTCGAAGGGATAGTGCTCATACATTGATCCAGCCACCAAATAGAGACGGGATAACAGATACCCGAACATGAACATATCCAGCCACCTTATAAATTTTCCAGCAGCACCAATGAATTTCCCCATTTAATAACCTTCTCAAATAAAATTCTTTTGATACTTAACAATAGAGAAGAAGAGCATAGAAATTTATTCTCAAATCACCTATTGTTCCTCTCTTTCCAGATGTAGTAAATCACACAGCATACTACTAATTTATAGAAGTTAATCACCTCAATTTTATCGTTTTTGTAACCTTCAACCAATCGAAAACCTGCAGGATGTTAGGCAGAAGGAGAAAGCTTTGCATACTAGGTATAAGAGCATTTAGTATATAGAAAGAGTAGGGGCATTAAAAAAAATGAGAAATTGATTCATCATGCTCATTGCATAAGATGCAAGTAACAAGAACCTGGATGTTCCTAAGAAGAATAGCATCAGCAGTTTTAAGACCCCCACATAAAGCTAGCCAAGCAAAAATCGAGTGTTTAAGAACATGCCTTTTATGCCACACTATTTTATACCAATTGCAATATGGAATCTCCGAATAAAACTCCTCTAAAAACTTTTTAAAATTATAAATTTTACTGTTTTTCCAAAACAGACAAGGGACAGCACATCCAATCTCCATGATGTTCTCAAAGACTCCCCGGCAGGTGAGGAAAGTTCTCAGGCAGCACCCAGTTACTCCCAGAAATGAGATCCTCAGCACAAAATCGGGTAGAGGTTCAAGAAAAGCACCCCCAACATAATCATGTAAAGTGCCATTTTTATACCAGTGATCCCAGATCATAGAAATAGGGGCATTTTGTGTGATTTTAAAATTAAAACAGGATTTAGCCATCTAAGTAGTGTCACAAATAGCTTTCCAAAATTTAGAGGCAAAAGCAAGGGGAGGCTTCCATGGGGAAGTATATTTCTTGAAGAGCAAAGCAAATAAAGGAGAAGAGCAGTTATACATCCTGATAATGACTGAACAATTAAAAGCAAATTGCAAAGCAGAGATAGAAGAGATGCCCAATCCACCTTTACATTTAGGCAAGCAAATTTTATCCCAGGATACCATGTGCAACTTCTTAGCGGAATTGATGTCCCCAAAGAATAAAAATCTAGAACTGATTTTTTTTGTTAAATTTATGCATTGATTTAGGCAATATAGCACCATGAATCCAATACGCAATGGTATTTTGAATAGTGAATTTTAGGTATTGTAATATACCTGCAAAAGACAACAGATTGGCCATCCACTCATTTAACTTTTTATAGATACTATTCATAAGGGGCATGTAGTCTTCAATTTTGAGCTTGTAAAAGGATAGAGGGATTCTCAAATATGTAATATTGGTAGCTATATTATGGATGGAGAGGGCTTGGCATATTTCAAGTTGGTTGCTCTTGTGCTTTGGAAACATAATGGCACTTTTATCATAATTGACATGGAGCCTCGCGGCATTAGCAAAATCCCTTAAAATGGAAACTAACTTTTTACAGTTTTCTAAAGTGGCCTCCCAAAAAATGAGCACATCGTCAGCATAAAGCAAATGAGTGAGAGTGAAGTTGTCATAAGAAATACCTTTAAAGTATCTACCCTCAAGAAGAATGGAAAAAGCATCCATAACTATACAGAATATATAGGGGCTTAAAGGGTATCCCTGCCTGAGCCCAGCCGTGGTGGGAAAATAACCCTCCAGAGCACCATTTAGAGCAGTAGAAAAATTAACATCAGAAATACAGGCTTTAATCCAACTAACAAAAATACTAGGAAAACCTTTTTGGGTACGCCTAGCAAGCAAGAATTCACGGGAAACAGAGTCAAAAGCCTTCATGATGTCTAATTTTTCACAAAATATTTTTTCACCTCCTCTTTTACCACCCCAAGAAAGGATATCATTAGCAAGCAAAATATTGTCCGTGGAGATTCTTGATTTAACAAACCATGCTTGGTTATCCTTGATAATCAAGTTCATAGCCGGTTTAAGTCTTGCAGCAATCACCTTTGCAATGATTTTGTACAAAACATTGCATAGAGTAATAGGTCTATAATCAGAAATAGTGGCGGTGTTTTTGTGTTTGGGAATAATAGCAAAAGCAGTTGCTTTAACCCCATTTGGCATGTACCCCTTAAGAAAAAAACATTTGATAGCTCTACAAACCACAGGGCCAATAATGTGCCATCCAATAAAATAAAAGTGAAAATTGAAACCATCCGGCCCCGGGGCTAAGTTAGAAGACCCCATAAAAATAGCTGCCTTAATGTCATCATCCAGCACATTATAGGCAATAGCGTTGACATAGCTATCTGGTAAGGCAATCCCAATGGGAAAAATCCCCATAGCCAAATTGGGAGGAGGAGCAAGGTTATAGAGTTCTTGAAAAACTGAGTAATAGAAGAAACCACATCAGCTCTAGAAGCAGAAGGATTACAGGTAAGTAAATTTACTACCGATTTGGAGCAGCCCTTCCTACTCCGTATTTTTGCATAGAGGAATTTGATATCATCTTCCCCATATTTAAACCAATTAACCTTAGTCCTCTGAATGATCCAAGAAGCTTGTATGTTTGTGAAGTTGGCTAAATCTGCATTACATAACTTGAAGGAAAGGTTTATATCAGAATTACTGGGGTCTTCATGCAACTTATCCAACAAAATCCTTTGATTATTATGCAAATAATCAAGATACCTAGTTATACAATTAGAGGATGCCCTTATTTCTTTTTTGATGCAAGATTTTAAATGCCTTAATGAATTGCAGAGGTGAGATAGATGGTTGCCATTGCTAGGCATAGTGAAGACCTCTCAAAGAAGGGCCCATTAATTATCAATTTTAGTCCAAAAGTTCTTAAATAGAAATCTATGATGCACCTAAATAGAACTCCCTGAATGCAAAATGATAGGACTGTGATCAGAACATGAAGGACTTTGAAAAGAGCAATAAGATTCAGTGAAAGAACTCATCCAACCCTCATTCACAAGAACTCTGTCCAATTTAATGTGAATAGGGCTATCCAAACGTTGATTATACCAAGTATATTTACACCCAACAGAGTGCAAGTCCACAAGACCATTGTGAAAAATCATATTATTGAAGTCAATCAAAGCAGATTGAGTAATGGTGGATCCCCCTAACTTTTCTGAGGCATACCTACAGCAGTTGGAGTCCCCTATGAGAGCCCAATGAAAAGGATTCACATGTGCAACTTGAGCAATGTCATTCCATAACTCCTTACAATCATAAGAGCTGTTAGATGCATGAATAACAGAGAGCTAAAATAGGAGTTGATTAGCAACCAAAACAATCCCATAAATAATTTGAGATGTGATACGAGAAAGGATAAAATTCAGCTTAGAAGCACTCAACTTCACCCAGATTCTCCCAAAAGAAGAAAGCACAAAATTGTGGAAACTAGCTTCATTCACAAAGAGGGAATGAAAGGACTCAAAAAACGGATCATGCAAAGCCTGCGCATGAACCCTGTTCTCCAAAATGCAAATCATGTCTAACTTAAAAGACTCAATAAGACGCTTACAACATAGGAATTTATCAGGGCGATTGAATCCCCTAATATTCCAAGCCGCAATAGGAGGGAAAAACATTAAGAACTTTGTTAAGGATTAGGTTTTTTGGCCTGCTTCCCCTTAGGAATCTTTTTTGATGCAACACTAGTTGGTTGCGGCTTAGCCTTATCAACAATTATTTTGTTTATTCTCCTTTCCTTCAATACCTTCTAGCATATGACTTGCTTCATTAGGACCAGCTAGAGCATTCGATTGGTTCCTAACTTCATCCTCAGAGTTTAAGGCATCAAACTTATTTGGTGAAGTAAAATCCTTCCCTAAAGAAGGAGATTTTTTTTTTTTGTCGATCCTCCCTAAAGAAGGAGATTGAGAGTGTAAATTAGTAGAAGAAGCGGCTTCATTAGAAGAGTTTAGGTTTTGAATGCCCGGAACAATGACACCCTCATTCTCAGGTGAAACATTCAGAGGAGGATCAACAACATATATTAAGGTTTTTTACGATGTTTTGTGTGGTGAAGGAGAATGAGGTTGATAATGAAGGGGCTGTCCAATGACATTGGTGGATATAGACTGATTTTTCATGGAGGGGTCAAGGTTTCTATTAGGAGGGTCAATGATCAGTTTTGTTTGCAACAGGGGGCCTAGAGAAGTTATGTGTTCGAGAAAGAGCTCTGTGTCATGGTTTTCTGCTAAAGCTCTGACCACGATTTTTAGGCGCGTCCTTATCTTGCTCATTAGAGACTGTTTCAGGCTTAGTCGGGCAAGAAGAAGAGAAATGCATTAGAGACTTACAGTGCTCGCAAGGATACGGACGCCATTCGTATTGCACTTTCAGGCTTACCAAATCTCTGTCCAAAGAAACATGAATCTACTCTGGGTAAGTGGCAGTATTATCAACAAGAACGCATATCCGAGCAAAGGTCAGTCACGTCTTCTGCTCTGTCAAATTGTCTGCGGCTATAGGAACTCCAATTTTACTGGCAATCCGAGAGATCCCCTCAGAATTCCAACATGCAAGGGGAAGATCATGTATCTTAACCCAGATAGGAACCGACGTGAAATCCTCCCGCTTTGGTTTGAACTTCGGATGCCACTTTTGTAATACAAAAGGCTTTCCCAGCAAGAACCAGGCTCCTCTCGACCAAGCCATGTCGAAATCCTCCGCGCAAGAAAATCGGATAAGGAAAAAACCATCGCTTAAAGACAATAGTTGCACCGAACCTTTTAATATCCACGTCTTTTTGATCGCTCCAAGTAGCGCTTCGTAGTATGGCCGCCTCCCGATAGAGTACCCAACTAGACAAAGCTTCAAGTCTTCACCTTCCTTAGAGAGCTTGTCCCCCGAAAAAGGGATAATATCAGGTTCTGAAGGGAATTGCGAGACTTTTAGGGTTTTTGAGGTAGGGTTTTCAGAAGCAAAAAACTTTACTCCAATCTCTCATGTGCGAACTCTCTAAAGCACCAGATGACTGGCCAAGAGGAGGAAAGTCTGATGAAACTAGGATAGCACCCATGAAAGGGGGAGAAGAAAAGTCCTCCGGCATCGCCGGAGGAAGAGAAGAGAGAAGGAAACTTAGCAGGAAGCAGGGGAGGAGAGGAGGCAAAAAAAAAGCTATATTCAATAATACCAAAAATAACATTTAAAATATCAAATATAATATCTATTATTGTTACTTTTTTGTATTGTATAAAAATCTATCTCATATTCTACTAACAAAAATCATAGGAAAAATTATATGTAAATAAGTAGAATCCAGGATTAATTTGGAATGATTTGAAATGATTTGTAATTTTTTGTAATAGTAGTTGTAAAGTTATTGAGTAATGGTGGATCCGCCTAACTTTTCTGAGGCATACCTACAGCAGTTGAAGTCCCCTATGAGAGCCCAAGGAAAAGGATTCACATGTGCAACTTGAGCAATGTCATTCCATAACTCCTTACAATCATAAGAGCTGTTAGATGCATGAATAACAGAGAGCTGAAATAGGAGTTGATTAGAAACCAAAACAATCCCATAAATAATTTGAGATGTGATACGAGAAAGGATAAAATTCAGCTTAGAAGCACTCAACTTCACCCAGATTCTCCCAAAAGAAGAAAGCGCAAAATTGTGGCAACTAGCTTCATTCACAAAGAGGGAATGAAAGGACTCAAAAAACGGATCATGCAAAGCCTGCGCATGAACCCTGTTCTCCAAAATGCAAATCATGTCTAACTTAAAAGACTCAATAAGACGCTTACAGCATAGGAATTTATCAGGGCGATTGAATCCCCTAATATTCCAAGCCGCAATATGAGGGAAAAACATTAAGAACTTTGTTAAGGATTAGGTTTTTGGGCCTGCTTCCCCTTAGGAATTTTTTTTGATGCAACACTAGTTGGTTGCGGCTTAGCCTTATCAACAATTATTTTGTTTATTCTCCTTTCCTTCAATACCTTCTAGCATATGACTTGCTTCATTAGGACCAGCTAGAGCATTCGATTGGTTCCTAACTTCATCCTCAGAGTTTAAGGCATCAAACTTATTTGGTGAAGTAAAATCCTTCCCTAAAGAAGGAGATTTTTTTTTTGTCGATCCTCCCTAAAGAAGGAGATTGAGAGTGTAAATTAGTAGAAGAAGCGGCTTCATTAGAAGAGTTTAGGTTTTGAATGCCCGGAACAATGACACCCTCATTCTCAGGTGAAACATTCAGAGGAGGATCAACAACATATATTAAGGTTTTTTACGATGTTTTGTGTGGTGAAGGAGAATGAGGTTGATAATGAAGGGGCTGTCCAATGACATTGGTGGATATAGACTGATTTTTCATGGAGGGGTCAAGGTTTCTATTAGGAGGGTCAATGATCAGTTTGTTTGCAACAGGGGGCCTAGAGAAGTTATGTGTTCGAGAAAGAGCTTTGTGTCATGGTTTTCTGCTAAAGCTCTGACCACGATTTTTAGGCGCGTCCTTATCTTGCTCATTAGAGACTGTTTCAGGCTTAGTCGGGCAAGAAGAAGAGAAATGCATTAGAGACTTACAGTGCTCGCAAGGATACGGACGCCATTCGTATTGCACTTTCAGGCTTACCAAATCTCTGTCCAAAGAAACATGAATCTACTCTGGGTAAGTGGCAGTATTATCGACAAGAACACATATCCGAGCAAAGGTCAGTCACGTCTTCTGCCTGTCAAATTGTCTGCGGCTATAGGAACTCCAATTTTACTGGCAATCCGAGAGATCCCCTCATAATTCCAACATGCAAGGGGAAGATCATGTATCTTAACTCAGATAGGAACCGACGTGAAATCCTCCCGCTTTGATTTGAACTTCGGATGCCACTTTTGTAATACAAAAGGCTTTCCCAGCAAGAACCAGGCTCCTCTCGACCAAGCCATGTCGAAATCCTCCGCGCAAGAAAATCGGATAAGGAAAAAACCATCGCTTAAAGACAATAGTTGAACCGAACCTTTTAATATCCACGTCTTTTTGATCGCTCCAAGTAGCGCTTCGTAGTATGGCCGCCTCCCGATAGAGTACCCAACTAGACAAAGCTTCAAGTCTTCACCTTCCTTAGAGAGCTTGTCCCCCGAAAAAGGGATAATATCAGGTTCTGAAGGGAAGTGCGAGACTTTTAGGGTTTTTGAGGTAGGGTTTTCAGAAGCAAAAAACTTTACTCCAATCTCTCATGTGCGAACTCTCCAAAGCACCAGATGACTGGCCAAGAGGAGGAAAGTCTGATGAAACTAGGATAGCACCCATGAAAGGGGGAGAAGAAAAGTCCTCCGGCATCGCCGGAGGAAGAGAAGAGAGAAGGAAACTCAGCAGGAAGCAGGGGAGGAGAGGAGGCAAAAAAAAGCTATATTCAATAATACCAAAAATAACATTTAAAATATCAAATATAATATCTATTATTGTTACTTTTTTGTATTGTATAAAAATCTATCTCATATTCTACTAACGAAAATCATAGGAAAAATTATATGTAAATAAGTAGAATCCAGGATTCATTTGGAATGATTTGAAATGATTGTAATTTTTTGTAATAGTAGTTGTAATATTATTGTTACTTTTTTGTATTGTATAAAAATCTATCTCATAAAGTCTTAAGAAAGCTATCCCACCGTACAAAAAAATTAAGTTATGCAATCGTTATTAATAATTAATTTCTCTATAACAACTTTATAATGTCTTAAGAAAGCTATCCCTCATAAAGCTTCAATTAGAATATCCACACTCTTTTTTTTTTTTTTTTAATATTTAGAAAATATATAACTACATCCCCGGAAATAAAAAAAAAATATCAATCTTTTTCATTCTCAAAGCAAAAAAAGCATCTTTAAAAAAAACAAAAATAAAAGAAAGAAACAAATGCTACGTAAAGAAGCATTGAAAAGCCAAACCGGTTTGTTATTTGCATACTTTAATCTTAGTGGACCAGTGGTTGGCATGGATTTCATTGAACCGAGTCGGTCAACATTTAAAATATTGACTCGAGTCAAATTAATATTTATTGATTCCGATTTTGATTTTTATTAAATTACAGAGCTCAATTTTTATTGTACAATTACCTTTTTTTTATATAAAAATATGCTCTAATCTTATATTTATATCACTTGTTAGGTTTATAATCAACGTCACCCCATACACACTGGTACCCATGGTACATAGCAAAAAAGATAACGGTAACTCGATAGATAACATCAGTGTCCGCACAAAGTATTTTTTTCTATCTATTGAGTGCGGAAAGCTCATAGTTGGAAGAATTTTTCAAAAAGCAAACACATGATGGGACATGAGCCCACAAAGAATTTTTCTTTAACTCGACTATACACGGATAGTTCAACTTTGAAATCTTAGTTGATAGTCAAAATAAACTGAGTTATATTATTATTTGTACTCTCATCTTATATTGATATTTAGACATAATTCATCTTCTATAATTATAATTTTTTTATTTATTCATGTTTTGTTAACCATTTTTTAATAATATTATTACATATCAAATATAATTCTTATAAAAGCTATATATAAAAATATATTCATCAATTAAAATAAATTAATATTAAAATTTTTATGTAGTTTTGAGTTAATTTTATTTTTAATTTTTAAATCTTTTTAATGTGGCATACATTTTGCCTATTTTTATAATAATTATAAGTAAATTTAGCAGTTAGTTCGAGGAATCACGTTTGGAATTACAGGCCAGTGTGTGGAAGGAAAATTCGTGTGGAATTTTCTTGTCCTGACAGTGACATTATCTTCTTGTCCTGATTCGTACCTCCATTGCTCACAATTCTACTCTTCCTTCCGGAGTCATTTGAGAATTCCTCTCCAAACAGAACATCTCCACATGATTATAATCAATAGAAGTTTGCCTCACAACGCTTCTTCTGCTTCTGAAATGGACTCGTTGGGACCAGCTTTAGCTTAGCTCCAAAACAAAAAGCTTTCCTGTACCTCCAAACTCTCGCCTTTTGTCATTTTTACACTGGTGAGTTTTGTTTTCCTTTCACTTTTCACCTTAAACTCAACATCTTCGGGCCTCAACAATGTATGATCATTTCTGTTTTAAGTTGATGGGTTGTCAAGCACCCGCCTTTGGGGTCAATTTCTTTCCTTTGTAGTTCCTTGAAGTATTTCCATCCAATTTAAGCAGAAGAGATTAATGGATTATATTAGTTTTGAAAGCTTTCTTTTATTACAGTTTTGATGTCTTACTTTGCTTATTCTCTTTCCTAATGGGCGAAATCTGGGTGCTTCTTATTTCTATTAGTAGTTTTTAGCTCTTTCCGCTTCTTCCGATCGCCTAACCAAAGATTTTGCTTTTGGGTTAGGGTTTTCAGGTGATCAAGGTCCTGCTTCGTAGTTTTAAAAGGTGGGTTTCAGTTGGGTATTTCTCCCAATTAAATATTGGTTTTTTGCTACTTTTGTTTTTTAAAATTTTGTTTGCGAGAAGGGAGTTAATGATCTGTGTAGTTTAATAAAACTTCCTTGTCTCTGATCCATTTATTATGGTGGCTACAGTTCTTATTTAATAATTTAATTTTCTTTGCAGAGATTACAGCATGAAACTGGTTTTGCTTGTATTTCTTTTCATCTGTTTTGACATCTTAGCAATTGGAGTCTGCAAGAGCAACTCTTCGAGACCTGATACTGTGAAAATAGGAGCTATTTTAGCTTTCAACTCAAGCATTGGGAGGGTTGCTAAGGTTGCCATTGATGCTGCTGTGAATGATGTTAACTCTGATCCAAATGTTCTTCGAGGGACAAGACTAGTTGTTCATCAACAAGACTCATATTGTAATGGATTCATTGCTATCGTGGAAGGTATGAATCCCACATTTCTTCAAGCAATCAATTTATACAGATTGTAATTTAAGTTTTTATTTTTTGTTCTTATGAGACTGAATGTTGCCAACAGCTTTGCAGTTCATGGAGACTGATATTGTTGCAATAATTGGCCCACAGTCCTCTGTGGTTGCTCATGTTATCACTCATGTGGCAAATGAGCTCAAAGTGCCACTGCTTTCATTTTCAGCCACGAATCCGACGCTTTCTTCTCTTCAATATCCATTCTTTGTTAGGACAACACAAAGTGATGCATTTCAAATGGCAGCTGTGGCTGAATTGGTTGATTATTTTCAGTGGAGGCAGGTTATTGTCATCTTTATAGATGATGATTATGGAAGAAATGGTGTAGCTGCCTTGAGTGATAAGCTCGCAGAAAAGCGTGCTAAGATCTCCTACAAAGCCGCATTGCCATCGGAGCCTGATAGGAGTGACATCTCTGATTTGCTTGTGAGGGTTGCTCTAATGGAGTCACGCGTAAATTGTTCTTCATGCGAATCCAGATTCCGGTCTCAAAGTTTTGAAAGAGGCTCATTATCTTGGAATGACCATAACAGGATATGCTTGGATAGCAACAGACTGGCTTTCTTCTCTTTTAGATTCACATTCTCCTCTAGATTCTGAAATCATGGACACCATGCAAGGTGTGATTTCCCTACGACAACACACCGCTGACACCAAGAGGAAAAAAAGTCTCCTCTCAAAGTGGAGCAAATTTAAAATGGATGATAATGCTATAAATTTTGGACTCAATTCATATGGCCTATGTGCTTATGATTCAGTCTGGATGGTTGCACATGCATTGGATGCTTTTTTTGATGATGGTGGAGCCATTGAATTTTATAATGATTCAAGATTGCAAGTTGCTGATGGTGGAACACTAAATCTGGAAGCATTAAGTGTTTTTGGTAAGGGAAATCTTTTGCTGAGGAAGATTCAAAGTACAGTTTTTGATGGTGTTACAGGCCCTTTCGAGCTCGATTTTGATGGAAATCTTATTCATCCTGCTTATGATATCCTTAATATTGTGGGAACTGGCTCAAGGAGCATAGGGTACTGGTCCAACTATTCTGGTTTGTCTGTCTGACTGAGACTCCTGAAATACTATATCTGAAGCCACCAAACCGTTCCAGTATAAATCAAAAACTTTATGATGTTATATGGCCAGGTCAGACTACAACAAAACCCCGTGGGTGGGTGTTACCTAATAATTGTCAGGAGTTGAGAATTGGAGTGCCCAATAGATTTAGTTACCCAGAATTTGTCTCAGAGGCGAAAGGTTCTGACACAATGAAGGGTTACTGCATAGATGTTTTCACTGCTGCAGTAAATCTTTTGCCTTACCCTATTGTGTACAATTCATACCCTTTGGGAATGGACTTGTCAATCCAAATTACACAGAGCTTGTTGAGAAAGTTTCGTCAAATGTGAGTATGGAACTGCAAATAGTTGAATAGCATGAATTCTGAAGACAAAAACTGAGTTTGTTTTGTTATTATGACTTTCTTCTTATAGGATTTTGACGCTGCTGTAGGGGACATAGCGATTAATACAGATAGGACAAGGATTGTTGATTTCACGCAGCCTTTTATTGAATCTGGCATACTACTAACTACTGTTAAGGAACATGACTCAAGTGCTTGGGCTTTCTTACAGCCATTTACTTTGGAGATGTGGTGTGTTACAGGATTATTTTTCCTCTTTGTAGGAGCTGTGATATGGATACTAGAGCATAGAATCAATGATGAATTTCGTGGCCCTCCGAGGAAACAACTAGTCACCATTTTCTGGTATGTTTGGACAAGAAAAACATCTTTTTTTACTTCGGTAACCACTTCCAATTTAATAGAAATTTTCATTGAACTTGTATAAACACATATTTAGAATTACTATATATTAGATCATATTGTAGTAACCCGAAATTTCATAAAATTTATTGAAAATATGAAAATCTGCATTGTAGCGCTATGGGATTGATATCAGAGTGCAGCGGCACCATGCTCTTTATTCTATAGTAATTTTGGATTCAGCATGCACAACAATGGCGTTGTGGTTTGTGGTGCTGCGGCTCCAGACACTATATATAATATATCCATCACCACCTAAACCATCCTCCCTCTCATTTCACTGCCTTGCCGGGGCAGAAAAGAAACAAAAGGAGAAGAAGAGGGGAGGGGAGAGAGAAAGTCTTTCAAGGCTTTTTTTGTTTGTTGCTTCTGTTATAAAAATTATTCTGATTGTAGTAAGTAATCTCTACTCTATGTCTATTTTCAATGATTTTGAATTTAATATATTTCTCTCTCTTGAAATTGATAAAATTATGAAAATTATCGTCTTCTTAGCTTGTTCTGTCTAAGGTTCTTTTAGGTTCCTACATTGATTATTAACTTCCCAATTAATTAAATTACAGGCACTACAGTTTGCCTGCATGTATGTCCCAGATGGTGAGAAACTTTATAGGGAATTCATAGAGAAGTTTCTGGGAGAAATACATTGTATGAAAAATGTGAAAAAACGAGTAGAAATTAAGAATTCTTATATATTCTTAGCCAAGCCCGAGTTATTTAAATGGAAATTTTTTTTTAGAAACCAGTTCAATTGCTTTGGTGGGTGTGATAAAGATTGAAAAGCATCCTTACTCTATCAGTTGGATTATAAGTGTAGCTTCAAGGAATGGCAGATCGGAGAAACTAACCTAATTATGAGCAACTATGCATAAAAACTTCAACTTGTGTGCTTTCTGTTATCAAACATAATTTCTCTTGTTCTGAGTTGAACCCTAAGGCCATGGTGGACAGTACTCTTAGTGTTGGATATTGGTCCAAGATTTAAGTAGTTTCTCCATACTTACTTTCTTTAGTTAGGTTTCTTTGTAGCCTTTCATGATGCTTTGATTAGGATCTTGTGTAGCCCTTTAAGCTACCATTTAGTGTCTATAAATAGACAAAATAAGTTTGTAACATTTCCTTCGAATTTATTAGGTCTTTACCTTTAACTTTTAGTCATCATTATAATTAGGCTTATCCCAATTATTTGGGGTTGGTTTCATAAATCCTTATTTTTTATTCGTTCCTGTTGAGTGTTATCTTAGGTTTAATCTATTCTTTTGTCTATGTCAATTTGGGCTTATAACTTTTCTTTTTAATTCACTGAAGCTAATTTTATCTACTCGCTTAATGATGCTTTCTCTTGTCATCCAAATCTATTTTCATCTTCTATAGACATCACTCCAATTATTCATCTAACATAATCATTCATAATTTTACTACAAATCCATTTTAACATCTTCGCTTCTGTCACACATAGAACATGTATGATGTGCATCCAACATTGTTGGAGCTTGATAAATTACTTTCTAATGGCTTTATTTAACATTTGAAACGGAGGAGATAAGCTGGTTCCCATAAGGGTACTTTGCTTAATTTAAATTGTTTTTTTATTTTTTATTTTTCAATGTGATAGAAGTTTCCATCCTTCTGAAGCATGCATGTTTTTCTCACTAGTACTTGAAAGTTAAATTATCTTTGAATTAAAATGATTTACATCATCTGACATGCTCAAGTATTTTTGAATGCAGGTTCAGCTTCTCAACTTTGTTTTTGGCCCATAGTGAGTTGGCATTGCGGATTGTTTTTAATATGTTATCTTCAATTTAAAAAATTGTGCCAAAGCCATGCTGACTATAATTTTTTTTTAAAAATGTTTCAGAAGAACCAACTGTCAGTACTTTAGGTCGATTTGTTCTCATAATATGGCTGTTCGTGGTTTTAGTAGTTAAATCGAGCTATACTGCCAGCTTGACTTCAATCCTGACTGTTCGGCAACTCACATCACCTATAACTGGGATTGATAGCTTAATAAATAGCAACGATCCCATTGGTTATCAGGTTGGTTCATTTGCTGGAAAGTATCTAGTTGATGAACTTAGAATATCAAGTTCTAGATTGAAGGTTCTTCACAACCCAGATGAATATGCTGCAGCACTTAAACTTGGACCAGACAATGGAGGTGTTGCAGCTGTATTGGATGAGCGTCCTTATGTTGAACTATTTTTGTCAACCAAGTGCAGTTTTGCTATGGTTGGCGCAGAATTCACTAGAGGCGGTTGGGGCTTTGTGAGTTATCTTTTCAGAACTAAATACATATACACCTTCCATATGTGCCTTCACATCTTGATCATTCATACCTACAATGAGCTGCACAAACCCGCATGCACCAATATATCTGCAGTCTTTCAACAAGAGTAAAACTGATTATGGGCCGCTGATGATGTTGTTCTTGATTTAGGCTTTGTTTGGGACGGATTTCTTATTGCTTCTTAAAGCAGCTTTCTAATACAAAAATTTTAATTTTTGTTTTAAGAAGCAGTAAGAAAGCCATCCCAAACGAACCCTTAGTCCCTCCATCTCTCAAAACTGCCTTTGAATTTATTGTTTTCTCCTTGAATTCTGTCAGTTGAATAAGAGAGTATTGAACTAGCTTTAGAGAGAGAATTGCAGAGAAAAAACAGTGGTAGGATTGGATTTGTGAGAACCTAGTGAATTGGCCCTCAGTACTCCTAGGGAGAACCTAGTGAATTGGCCCTCAGTACTCCTAGGGAACTATAATTTTGGTGTGATTGATACGGAGGCAGAAACCAATAAGTGCTAATTCAGGAAGAAGGGGAATCCTGAGAAGAGGATTTCTCGTTCTTTAAAAGGTGGGAGAGAGGAGGTGGGACATTAAAAAGAATAACTTTGTTTAGATTGTAAAAATTCCTCTTTCATCAAGCCCATTTTGAGACAATGCATGCATCTCAAAGCAATTTAAAAGTATTGGGTCTTGTACATAATCTTACTTTTTTTTTTTGTACATAATCTTACTTTTTTTTTTTTTTTTTTTATACATAATCTTACTTGATTCCCCCTTAATTGATGACTAAACAAACTCAGAATGGTATGTCAACTCCAAATAAGATTCAATGAGTTGCATTAAGTCTACCACACTTTAATCTCTTGAATATGATCCATAATGCCTTGATTCACTTGACCTTGGCTTGGCCTTTCTTTTTATGTGTTCAACTATATGTTGTAGGCATTGGCTGTAATGGGTGGCGGCAACTATGAGGTCGTTGAACTAGATCACCAAATCTGTCCCATTGTGGGTTGCATGTTGATAGCTTCCAATCACACCTGGGGGCATAAAAATAGCCAACCTTTTCATGTATATACTCGTTTTACATTGTCTCTAAGTGTAAAGTCACTCTTCCACTTGAGCATCCTCATCTCTGCAATACTTGAATTTTTGTTTCTTTTTAATGGCTAACATTTTACGCCATGAAGTATTGCAGGTCTCACCATCATCTCATAAAATTTTTCCTAAAGTTTGAGGGGTACTTTTCTATCACACAACAGGCCTGATGCATTCCTCCACTTCAACTATCCAACTTGAATTCTACTGATAATATCCAACTTGAACCACATGATATCGATGAGCTCAAATTTATTAATGAGTTAAAACATCTCATTCATAGTTAGCTTGTCTATTATCAAACTAACAAACAACTGACAAGTGATTACCATTAAATACATCAATAATTTTTCTATTCACAGCTCTGATTACATGAAAATGCTTAGTGATTTTCATTATACAATGTCTTTTAAGGTTCAAGGAACTTAAATCAAATATTTTTATAATTTTTATAGCATATATATTCAATGATTTTTAAATGTAAAATATATGTCAAATGAGTTTTATGTGCATGTGTATGTGCATGCATGCGCATGTCATGCACGCACGCGCATGAATTTAGAGTTCTTATTAAGCCAAAGATAACCAATCTAATCCTCTTGTTCGTATTCGGGATCATTTAGCAAATCATCTAAAAATTTTTATTCATGTTAAAGTTGTTTAATTAATGAACAAGTTGAATATGCATAATCATTAAGTTCGACAAAATCTACGTGAACATTGAATTTTTTTAACACTTGCATTCATGCCGATGTGCGCATGTTATTATGTAATTCATATGAGTATATTCAGCTTTATCCAAGTTGCTTTACTTAGTGCTCATTGTTTTGTGAGTCATTATCTCAAACTATTTTTTTTATTGGATGTGTTGATTAATATACAAATATTGGTACATTATCACTTTTTATGATTCATTCACGAAATTATGAATCTTCCTAGAATTTCTCCCATCAATCTGCCCATTAAAACTTTGCCCCATTGCCACTAGTACTTCTTGTGAGATCAGCACCCAAGGCCAATATATATGATACGTTATAATGAAATTATCTTGATTGGGCACGAATCTCGATGCAAAACCCAACCCGGAAACTTAAAAAATTAAATCCGGAAGCACCCGAACTCTGATTTCAGCGAGCTTACAGTCAAACAGAGCGTCTCAGAAATACGAACCCAACGACACCAAATTCAACCCAATCTGAGCCCAAATGGGTCCAAATCAAGGATCCGAAGCGCTGTTGGAAGGTTCAAACCACAATTTGAGTTACCAAACGGTCTTCGATTTTAACGAGCTTATACTCGAATCGAACGACTTGACGAGACGAATCCAACAAACCCAAGATCACCGAATTCTGACATCATTAAGGCCTTCAAATGTCCAACGAACGGTGCATGATCAAAGGATTCGATATCGGTCGTCCATTCAACCAATTCGCCCTTGATCTCACGCCTATTTACGTGCTATGTCACTCCAAAAAAAACTATAAATAGAGCCCTCATTCTACACAAATGGGACTCAAGTGAAGAGAGAGAAGAAGAAGAGAAGAAGAGAAGAAGAGAAGAAGGAAGAGAAGGAAGAAGCTCCTCCTCGACCATCGCCGGAGCTCTTCCCACCGCCTGAAGACGCCGGAACTCTCATTAAATAGTCAACTAAATCTTACTTTGCATACATGAGTGGTTTCAACGAGAAATTCCAATACTAACAATAAGATTAGTCTATGAAAGGTCCCTCACACAACTCTTCTAATTTATTAGGCTTTAGCGGAGGACTAACACGATCTCAGTGAATCAATTAATTTCACAATTGAAAGTAACTAGGAAAATAAAAGAGTGAGGGAAAGAGTTCACCGAATCCTGGGTTTGGGGGTTTTTGGGGCAGCAACTAGAAGGCCTTTTCAATCAGGACAGTCGCCTCTTTTGACGGAATTTCCTCTGGCAGCACCCTGGATCCTGATCGGCGAATTGGGGCAGCAGCTGGAGGATTTTGGAGCAACAGAACTGCTGTTTCTGCTGCTGGAATTCTTCTGGACAGCACCCAGGGATGAATGGACAGCTGCTATGGGAGCCTTGGCAGCAGTTTGGACTCTCCAGAAATTTTGGACAGCAAAACAGGAAGTTCTGGACTGTGGGACAGCCAGGAAATTTGCTGTAGTTTTCTGGACAGCACTTCGTGGCTGAACGGAAAACTGGACTGCAGCGTTGTGAAGGCAGTAACTCCTCTCTAGGTCACGGTTTGGGAAGATTAACGTTGGGGGAAAGCCTTCCCAAAAGAAAATCTGATTTTTAGTCTCAGATTATGTAACTTGTGATGGAAGGAAGGGTCAAAAGAAATAAATCTGGATTTATTTCAGAATTATCTAAGTCATGGATTTGAATTTTGAAATTCAAATAAGAGAGGAGGGAAGGGACAAGGTGTGTTTAATTATTTCCTTAATTGAAGCCTTCAATAATGAAGGAAATAATTAAGCAAGAGGGGAAGAGGGGGCCGGCCATAAAGAGAGGGAGGGGAAAATTGTGTCTAAGTTCAATGTATGTGGTCCCCATGCAATCAATATAATTATATGATTAAATCTGAATTAATTTCAGATTTTAGAGATTGAATGGGTCTCCAAAATAGGATTCATTAATATGGGATTAAATTTGAAATTCAAATAAGTTTGAATTCAAATCAAGAAGTTTCCATATTAATAGAAAGGTATTTTAGGAAAGTCATTAAGGGGAATTTGAATTTTGAAATTCAAAATCCATGAGGCATTTGGAGGGTATTAAATTTGAAATTTTAATTTCAAATTCAAAGAGTAATCAATGCATTAATTGGGAATTGAATGGGGCTCCAACCAAGGTGAGGCCGGCGGCATGTGGAGAGAGGGGAAGAGTGTGGGAGCCATTGAGGGGTTTCCAAATCAGCACATGGGAGTTAGGAAAGCTTATGATGAAGTCCATTTGAATTTGAATTTCGTCATAATGCGGACTTAAGAACTTTCCTAATTAGGAATTTCCAAATTTGGAAAGAATTTGAATTTTGAAATTCAAATTCCCAAGAAAGCTAGGGAAGGGAGGTGTGGGGAAGTGGTGGAGAGGGAAGAGGCCGGTGGCAAGGTGGCCGGCCGGCAGAACTAGGGTGGCCGGCGGGTAGGGGCTCCAATGATGGCGAAACTAGTGAGAGGTTTGGCTCCTTTCAACTATTGGTCGTTGCTTGCGGGAGATTGTGGTGGAGAAGAAGAATGTTGCATGAAGAGGGGAGAAAGGCGATGAACAAGAATATACGAGAAAGATAGGGATAACTAACGAACTCACACAGAGATCGTAAGAACCGCGAACCTCGGACTCTTCCAAAGATTGACGGGTATTGCGAATTACCCTCCTCGGGCTTCTCCTCTCATGAACTCACTAAATGATCACATGAACTCACTAAGAGATCAACAAGAACATAAAACTTTTCATTATCAATAATCATCATCCATTTTCCAAGAGGAAGGGGAAGGCTTAAATAGCCAAATACATAAAGGAAAATAAAAAGACACAAGTGCCCCTAGGGTCACATAAGACAAAACCCTCAAGTGAGGGTATAAATGGAAAAGTACAAATAAAATACACAAAGTAAACGTCCAGGAGTATTCGCGGCGGTAGAGAAATATAAAGTTTATCGTCTTAGCGTTGTACGAAAATCCGGCACGCAATCAGATAAAAGAAAGAGTCTAGCATTTATGAGACACCATGATTTTTACGTGGAAAACCCCTGAAAAGGGGGAAAAACTACGGGGCCTAGCCCAGTTTGAATGAATCCACTAGTATTGCAGTCGATTACAAATGAGGCCCTTCTTTGGTGGAAGGTCTTAGCTTGATGTACATCTTATAGAGTACATTACATGATGTTAATACAAAGAGTCATTGTTGACATGTTCGTTTTGTCGGAAGGACCGTAGTAGGAGGGCGACGTATGTCAGGAGGACCGTAGTCGGCGGGTGACGGAGGTCGGAAGAACTGTATTCGGCGGGCGACATAAGTCAGGAGGACTGTAGTCTGCGGGCGACGGAGGTCGGAAAGACTGTAGTTTGACGACGAAGATCAAAAGGACAGCGTCAGGTAGAAGTCCAACAATGGAAAGAAATCCATCTTCACGTAGACGTCCAGCGAAGTTCGATAACCGGTAGAAGTCCGGCGTCGGGTAGAAACTTGGCGAGAGTGAAGGTTCGACGTCGGGTAGAAGTCCGACGTCTGTTGGTGGCAAAGGAGAACTCCGCCTTCACTTGGGCGGAGTTTCGGCGTCAGAAGGGAACTCTGTTGCAAATTGGGAAGAATTTCAGCATCACGTGGAGTTGGGAAGAATTCCTGCGTTCTCCCGAATATCACGCAGAATCCCGGCGTGTTCGGGCGGCAGGAAGAGCTCCGGCGGTGGTCGAGGAGGAGCTTCTTCCTTCTCCTCCTTCTTCTCTTCTTCTTCTCTCTCATCACTTGAGTCCCCTTGGTGTAGAATGAGGGCTCTATTTATAGTTTTTCTGGAGTGGCATAGCCCGTAAATAGGCGTGAGATCAGGGGCGAATTGAGAGTGTTTTGAATGGACGGCCGATATCAAATCCTTTGATCAGGCACCGTTCGTTGGGTATTTGAAGGCCTTAATGATGTCGGAATTGGACGATCTTGGGCTCGTTGGATTCGCCTCGTCGAGCCGTTCGATTCGAGTATAAGCTCGTCAAAATCGGAGACCGTTTGGTAACTCAAATTGCAGTTTGAAGCTTCCAATAGCGCTTCGAGTCCTTGATTCAGACTCATTTGGGCTCGGATTTGGTCGAATTTGGTGTCGTTGGATTCGTATTTTCGAGACGCTCAGTTTGACTGTAAGCTCGTTGAAATCGGAGTTCATATGCTCTCGAATTTAATTTTTGAAGTTTCCGAACTGATTTTGCCTCGAGATTCGTGCCCGGTCAAGATAAATTTGTGATGATACATCAATTATCTATATTATAGGAAAGAAAGAAGCTCCTTTTGAAACAGTTTGGCCCTAATTTCATTTTATTTTTTCTTTATAAATTACTAATTTTCTCATTTGGGAGAGATACTGATCCGAGATCACAAAAGGTGGCTGGCAATAGATTCAAATGCTGAGCAAAACTTTGAAATTTTCTTATGATTTTAAGGTTCAAATTGTCCCAAATGAGAATAATTGAGTTGAAGTCCATTAATAGATTTTGTAGTGGATGTATTTCATTCCTTATTTAAATTGTACTGGAATATGCCTTGGTCTTTATCAAAATTGGACAAACAAGATTACTTCCTTCCATGATCAACAATTGACTGAATGATCTCACCTTTGTTGGCTCAATTAACTCACTTGGGTCGAGGCCAGCAATGGCACCTATCCATGTTGTCTCCCTTTAGTGAATAGAACATACCATCTTGTAGATATGAACTATACAAATCAAATAAAGTTGATGTATTGAAATTCTGATGTTTGGATTAGCGGGAATAGTTCTGAGAAAGATTTGTGGATGAAATTTGTGATTATTAGAGAATGGTGATGAGAGGTTGCCATTTTTGAATGAAATGTTATCTCCTCAAGAACAACCATTCGTCGAAAATGAATCATAAAGTAGAGGTCTATAAGGTCAAATGGACTCTATCGAGCTCAAACTTTGTCGGACTATCCTGTACACGAGGAGTGTTTCATTCTATGTTGTGATTGATTGGAGCTTCTCTGGGTATTCAATTTTACTATTTATCGAGTCATCAAAATCATCATGATGAGAGTCATTTTGTCAGTAAATTTGTCTTTTGGAGTTCTTTTTTAACCCTTAAATAACATCTGAAAGAAAAATTGATGTTGATCAACTCCTTTTGGGTGTTTCAAGATTCATGACTTGCACCAAAAGTCATAATTGATCAAGCAGGAGTTTTTGCTACCCGACACTTATAGTCCTCAAAAAAATGGTATTATGAAAATTCCACTACTGGAGCTTGGCAGGAAGGGTTTAGATGATTTCTTCCGTTAGGCAGCAAAAGGGAAGAGTTTATGATGGTTTGGGAACACTTCTTGAAGTAGTAACATTGGATGAAATTCCAAGGTGCTTTTTTTGTAGATCTTGGAGAAAGTGCAGTGCCCCGGACTAGGAAAAATCTCCTTTCAATTTTATTGCATTAATTGTCTCTTAAACGTTAGTTCTATGTAAAATCTGATTGTGTTGATCAATTGAATAATATTGTTGCCTCGGATCTAAAATCATTTTCTTGTGCTCACTAGAAGGTCCCGGGGGGGGGGGGGGGGGGGGGTTTATCCTCTGCTTGGGTTTGGGTACTTTGCACACATATTTTTTTTAGTTAGTACAACGTCCCAGCATTGTGCACCCGAGCTTCTAGGCACTGTGTTCCTGAGCACCCTAATACTGATCAATAAAGCGCTTAGCACCACATCGTTTGAGCGCAGCAGCGCACAAAACTGACGCCACAGCGTTTCGAGGCGGACTTGACAATTTTTTTTCTCGTTTTTTTCTCAAGGGACGGTTGCGTTCTTAGGAGTTATTAACTTGACTTTCTCTTATATTATGAGTAGTTAGAATAGAAGAATTGTGTAAAAGAGAAGAAACACAATGAGAGAGTGAGAGAGAAGAGAAATTTATTCTTATTTCTCTCCATTTGCATAGTGGATTTCTTTGTGTGATGTAGCTTGGTGGTTTTTTCTCTATTTTGGGTTTTTCCATGTTAAATCCTAGTGTCCTCATTGATGAGGTCATCGACAGACATTTTAGGCAGGTTTATCGGCGAAGGAATCGTAGATCGACCGCTACGATCGGGAGTTTATATTTTTGATGTTGTCATGTCATTTTTATGTAATTTTATTTCATGTATCTTTTATTTTATGCACTAGTGACTATTTCGCCCTTATGAAGGCGTAGTGTTTGTTGTAGCCCAATGGGCATGTGAGTCTTTTATTTTCATGCTTTGAGACCTTTATAAAGAGGTCTCCTCTTATTGTATGAGCTAATGTTTGCTTAATAAAATTCAGAGTTTTTTTTTCTTTGTCTTCTTGCTTGAGAGAAAGAGAGGAGGTCTTGGAGAGACTCCACCCGCAATTCCCAACAGCCACCGTGGTGAGCTCTTGATTGTATCCAAAGTTCTATTTTGTCTTCTCCCTTTCCTCCTCAAACCGAGCCACCCAAGCCCCTCCTTACCGTCTACCTGCAGCTGCCCCATCAAAAAAATTCCCCAGGAATTCCACCTTCTTGTAGTTGTTCCGCTCATTTTCCCCTCCCTGGATCCCGCCAGCCATGAGCCCAACCCTTCCCCCCCCCCCCCTCTGCCGGCTGAACCACTCAGCGGCCAGCCCAGCCCACCTCCCCACTCAGCCGCCCGAGCCCTCCCTCCTCTGGTAAATCCTGCCGAAATTCCTGTTTGGATTTGATCTCAGCCACCAATTCCTGATTAATGTTTTCCTAATTTGGCTCCTCAAATTAGTAATCAATTGATTGGGGATTAATTACCTAAAATCAAATCAAATTTTCCCTCCCTCTCTATTTGAAACTTCCCTAATCAATTAAAACCTGAAATCAAAACTTCAGATTTTAATTAAAACCATGGGGCCCACTAATTAAGCAAATCCTCTCTCTCTACCTCCTTGCTTGGCCGGCCCCCTCCTTCTAGTCTTTTCTCTCTCTACTTGCCACATAAGCAATCACTAATTCCCCCATTAATTCTCCCATAATACCCGCCCCCTCTTAATTTAAATTTTGGGAGTTTTCCATTGCCATTAACCTCTCCCTCCTACCCAAGAAAAAGCTGAAATTCAAGATCAGATTTTTGTGTTTTCTCTGGGTCTTCTCCTAGCTCACGGCTCATCCTCCACCCCTTGTTTCTTCCCGCCCGTCCTCAATGTTGAATGGCCGATCCGGAGCTTGAATGGGGATTAGTCTTCCACGTGTGGGCTCCGAAAATTCGGCCCCGGCCTCCGCTCGCTTTTCTTATTCGGCGAGGGAGTTTTAACGAACTAAGTTCCGAGGTAAATTTTGGAAGGCAGATGGGTTTGTAGATAAGACACTACCCAGAGATTTCGCCCTCATTTTGTGAGGACTTTATTATCTGAGTTCTGGTTTCCTATAGGCGCAAGCCCCTATAGTTAATTACCCCTCCCGATCACGAGAGAGAACTTTCGATTAAGGCTAGTCATCGATCAGATACGTAAAGAGATACGTGTATTTGGCATATAGTAGCAGCAATAGGTTTAGGTTGGAATTTGAAGAACTGGATTTGGATTTGGGATTTGAGTTGAAAGTTTGAAAATTTGAAAGGTTTGATATTTAAAATAGAAATTGCACCATCCTACACTTAAAGCAGATGGTGGGGGAATGAATGATGGGCCCGATCAAGATCCCATGGTTCCGTCATCCCGGGCCATCGTGGTCCCTGGTCTACTTAGTCAGAGGAGGTAGTCGACCCAACCTGACAGAAGGATCCTTGTCGGCAGCCATGGGTTGCTTCGTCCAAGGGGACCTTGTAGACCGAGGTTGAATGTTTGTCTAAGGGGACAAATTTGAATCCACCTTAGCTAACAGAGGGCTTTGTGCCCTATCGATCATATCCTATTGATTCATATCTCAAGGATTTGATGTCAGTAAGGAGCGTATTGGCTCTGGCCATAACCGAGATATCGTGGTGCCATTTGGCGGCGAAACCACGCGGTTCAGAGGGCCCCGGGTCGTCATAACCGTTTATCCTGCGGTGGCCATTTAGCGGCAGACCGCCGGTTAGAGGACACGTACCACGTCCTTACTGGCAGGAGATTGTTTGAGAATGGATCCTAGTGATATTTTCGACTAGGCATTTTAGCTCTTTTGTGAGCTGAAGTAAATTTGAATTTGTCCACCTCGGCAAACTGTTGCGGAGGGTGGATGGATTTTGCTTTGAGCGATTGATGGATTGATTTCAGATTTAAATATCTGGGCTTTGGGATTTGTGGAGCTTTGGATTTGGACTTTTGGGAAACATAAAAATGCCTGAAATTAACCCCTCCGGTTGAGATCTTCTTTCAACACGGCCATCATGGGGGGGTGACCTTGAGGTCACTTGAAAAATATTTTGGATTTTGTAAGGTTTGAGGGCATTTTTGAAATATATTGTGGACCCCCTCCGGTTGAAATCTGCATTCAACACGTCCATCATCGGGGTGTTTGGGGGTCATTTCTATTTTTTTTTGGATTGAACCTTGTCGACTCGGCTGAACTGTTGACCGAGGATCGGGTTTTGTAGGCTTTATGCCTTTGTTCATGAATTTTCTTGATTTTAGACCTTGAAGGCCTAAAAAGAATGTATTTAAACAAATACACCGGTCACTACAACCGTGTATCTATTTGATAGTTCGAACCCTGTCGACTCCTATTGATCCGTATAGAAGAATCGGGTTCTTTAGGCTTCATGCCTTTGTTCATGAACTTTCTTGATTTTAGGCCTTGAAGGCCTAAAAAGAATGTATTAGATAAATATTCTGGTCGACCTCGTGACCACATATTTATCTAATGGTTTGAACCCTGTCTACTCCCATTTACATGCTTAGGAGGATCGGGTTTCGCAGGCTTCGTGCTTTTTGTTTAGTGAATTCTTTTGATTGTAGGCTTAGCATGCCTAATACGAATGTGTTGAAACAAATACACTGGTTTCCACAGCCGTGTATTTGTTTAAAGGTTCGAACCCTGTCGACTTCTATTGATCCGTATAGAAGGATCGGGTTCGAACCAGAATTCACTTATCGACCCGCGCAGCATCCCTAGGCGTCACGTGTGTACCAATAACACGCTCGCCGGGGCCCATGCGGGTGATTTTTATATATCCCCTTTAGTGTATCTATGTGTATACATTCTCTAGTGCACGTGTAGGGGTATTTTGAAATATTTGTAGTTGTGCATGTATTTGTCATTTGAATGCACAGCATTTCCTTGAAAAGCTTATACACGCCTTCTGTCTGCTTGTATCAGTGTTGCAGATCCGGTGGCGATGCATTGTAGGTTATAGACGCCTTCTGTCTGCTTGTATATGTGTTGCAGATCCGGTGGCGATGCATTGTAGGTTATAGACGCCTCCTGTCTGCTTGTATATGTGTTGCAGATCCGGTGGCGATTTGATCTTGATATTGACCCCCTCCCCCTTTCTCAATCACCGGGGATGGGTCTTTCTGAACTTTGGAATATTGGACTTGATATTGACTCCCCCTTTTTCATTCACCGGGGAAGGATCTTTTTGAAGTCCGTGGACATTGCTTTGAAATGGACTCTTTTTAAGATCTTCAATGTTGTAGATTTGATATTTCTGGTGTTTGTGGGCACCTGAATTGCTTTTTCTTCTAATGTGTAGGACCAAGAAGAAGCTTTGGAACACCAGGAAGTTTGGTTCTAATTTGTTCAAACATCTCCTTTCTTCTGTTAGAGGTGTTCTTCGTACATCGGGCTGCCTTTGTACCGGTGTGTACTTGGAGATTTTTTTTTGATCACCGTTGCTGTAGGTGATATTCATACTTGTGCCCACAGTGGTCCGTCGTGCCTACGATGTATCCACTGTTGTTATCCACAAGTTATTTATAGTCATCTGCAGTGGACCGTTGTATCCGTTACGACCTCCTAGTAGTTTTCGTAGGTGAGCCCTTGCTTTTGCATTCAAACCACCTTTCACCAATCTCAGGTGGGTTGTTGATTGTACTTGTGCCCACAGTGGTTCGTTGTGCCTACGAGGTATCCACTGCTGTTATCCACAAGTGAGTTGTATGTATTTGAGGAGACTCGTTGTATTCACTAAGAGCTCATGGAACTGTTCGTAGGAGATGTACTTGTGTCTACAGTATTTCGTTGTACATACGACATACACACTGTTGTTGTCCACAAGTATTCATGTGCATTCGCAGGGGACCGCTGTATCCACCACGATCTCCTGAAGGTATTTGTAGAAGACCCATTGTCTCTGCGTCATATCCACCCTTTCACCAATCTCGGGTGGTTTGTTGATTGTACTCATTTGTAGAAGGGTTTTTATTGCTGATCCCCAAATATTGCCATCTCAATCAACAGGCATCCGTAGGAATTGTTGTAGGAAATTCCAACAGTATATGTAGGAGGGGCACCCGTATATTCTGTAGTCATTTGTTATTCCCGCAGATACGATGCTCCCGATTTCGTAGGAACTGTTGTAATAGTCCACTACACATTTTATATATATACAGGTTGAGGTCTTATAGTTTGAGTTTCCCCCCGTATATGACCAATTTTATTCAAGTCCCCTACAGTCCGGGTCTTGTTCAAATGGTTACTCAAATTCTTTTGAGATCTTGCAAGTTCAATCTTGTGTTCAAATGATCTGAATTTGGTTCAAATATGACTTCTTCATTTTATTTGAGTTTGGCCTTTAGGAATCATTTTGAGTTTTGGTTCTGGTCCACAAGTCCACAGTTCATGTTCATGTTCAAAGCTCACTGCTCTTTCTTATTTGGTCCAGGTCTTTTGTTCTTTTGAGTTCAAAACAGGTCCGAGTGTAGTAGTATTTCACCCGAAATTTCGGCAGCCTCCTGGCGTCTCCCCCCCGTTTAGGGGAAAAACTACGAGAAAAAATTGGGCCTTCCCACCACAGCCAATAAAGGCGTGCATGGTAGGTGCCCTCTTTCGAGGACACCTCGGCCGTGATTTTTCATCCCACCACGGCCAATAAAGGCGTGCATGGGGTCTTTGACGGTACCTGTTACAAGAAGAGCAGTTGCTTTCCCCCCGCCCGGGGGTACTTATAAATGATTCCGGCCGCGCAAAGAAAAGGGTACACCAAGCTCACCTGACCTCGCCGTGTGCGTCAAACCGGTTTCCCTCCTACCACGGCCACCAAAGGCGTGCTTAGGTGGTTTGCCGGTCCGACACGCATGTCGAGACAGGATGGCGTGGGTCGCTCGCTTACCTCAACACAGATGTCGTGCCGGTTGCCCCTCCTACCACGCTCAATAAAGGCGTGCATAGGTAGACCGCCGGCCCGACACTTTAGTCGAGATAAGAGGGCGAAGGTTGCTCGTTTAGCTCAACACAGGTGTCGTACCGGTCGCCCCTCCTACCACGCTCAATAAAGGCGTGCATAGGTAGACCGTGGGTCCGACACGTTAGTCGAGATAAAAGAGCGGAGGTTGCTCGCTCACCTTATCGTAGGTGTCGCGCCAGTTGCCCTTCCCACCACGCTAAGAAAAGCGTGCATGGGTAGACCACTGACTCGCCACGCATGACGAGGTAAGAAAGCATGGGAGGCGACTGTCCGCCTCGTCGTAGGCGTCGGACCGGGGTCCCATCCCACCACGCGCAATAAAGGACGTGTATAGGCGGTTTTCCGGTCCGTCGTACACATCGAGGACGGAAGCCTGAGTTTGGAGGTTATACCTTCGGGGCCGATGGACCGGCGGATCGGCGGTCGTCGGCGGTGGAGTTGGCTCGGGGGCACGGAGACCGAGGCGGGAGAAGGTACGAGCAGGCATTTGCATTAATTGTTTAATTATAATTAAAGTAATAACTATATTTAATTATAATTAATATTATTTAATTATAATAAATTATACTTAAAAATAATTAAATAATTAATTAGAATTAATAATAATTAACTAATCAGTTAAATATTATTAATAATAATTAACTATATTTAATTATAATTAATTATAATCTATATAATTAATAATTAATTATAATAGAATAATAATTATTAAATTAATTATAATTAAAAATTAATTAATAAAAATCAAAATATCTCTCTCTCTCTCGGTGCAGTGGATTACGGGATTTGGCCAAAGAAGATCGCGAATGGGAGAAAATTACCTACACTTCAGCGAGCTCCTGTTGATGCTTCCGATCGAAATGTAGTAACTTCCGACCCAAACGGAAGGGAAGGTCGTCGATGGAAGCAAAGCCGCACAGCCACGGGGAGTCAAAGAAGCACGCGGTAGGGAGAAAGTTATCTCGCAGCCAGCGAGCGCCCGTAGTTGCTTCCGAACAAAATGCCGTAACTTCGATCCGACGGGCAGGGAGAGTCGTTGAAGAGCGAAGTCGAGCAGCCAGGAGGGATTGAGCGAGCTCCCAAGTTGCTTCCGATCAAATCGTCGTAACCTTCGATCCGACTGGGAGGAGAAAGAGCGAGAGAGGGATCGGGAGAGGAGATCGCGTAAGAGGGAAATCGCGTGTGGAGAAGAGAAGAGGACGACGGCCTCGTTTCCTCGAGCCTTTTAACGACTCGAGTGAGTCGTGCGACGACGTGCGAGACGCGACGCTCGGTATGGCCTCGACGTGCGACGAGCGACGCCGGATCGTGCGACGTGGGGAGGCAGGTAAAGGATTTGATTTTCTTTTTTTTTTTGTTTAAACTTTGCAGGTCAACACCACGCCGACGGGAGCATCGATATCCTCCTCGCTTTGACGTCGGATTTGAAGACGACGCCACAATAGAAGAGTACTTGGAGCGAGTCGTCCCGATTCTCGCAAGTATCTTCGACCGACAGTTTCGTGATCTCACTTGGACGATCATCGGACACCATCCCCATCACCTTCTCCGGCGACTACCTCTCCGGTAACAAAGTCTTTCGTCTCCTTTTCCGTAGTGGTGCTCTCCATCTTCGTGTGTTTCTTGCTTCTCCGCTAAAGCCCAAGAGTGAATGAGTGAGAGGTTGCTCAAGGTGAAATTCTTCCTTATTAGTTGTGGGATTATTGTTATGAGCAATTTAAGTAGAGCTTTTATTTTGGATTGTTAATGAATTGCTTGGTTATCTCAAAGCAAGTCTTCGACTAAGCGAGTTAATTACTTAGAATAATTTAATCCTCTATTTTGTTGGTAATTAATTTGTATTGGCAAGCTTTAATTAATCTTTGTATTAATTTCCGCACGCAATTCCTACTAAGTTTCACATCACTCATACTTTCCGCTACTTTTTTACTTTCTTGTTTATTTAATCGCGGTGTTTACTTCCATCCCCAACATTAACTACCTCTAGAACTGGTTAATCTTAACTTCTTACTGATTCCCCTCTTTTATAGTAAAATTACGTTGTCGGGTGTAGTTCTTATCACCAAATGGAACAGTTGGTAATTTAGAGGTTTCAATTTTACTTCTTTTTGACATCACTCAATTGACTTCTCTTGCATAATGCCTCTTTGCCATCGTTTTGAAGTAAAAATTTGATACAACAATACAGTCAGTCTTCTTTGAGATCTGTCTTACCACTCCAGAATTACAATCTTATCTATGATCAATTAATTACAGGCATTTCCACGTGACTCTCCCTTAGCTGTTGACATGTCAACTGCAATTCTAAGGCTATCTGAGAATGGAGATCTCCAGAGGATCCATGATAAATGGTTAATGAGAAGTTCCTGTAGCTCTGAAAAACACTGAGATTGAATCTAACCGACTTCAACTGCGAAGTTTCTGGGGCTTATTTTGCCATATGTGGAGTGGCTTGCTTTCTTGCCCTCCTCATATACCTCATCATGATCATCCGTCAATTCCTTCTACATTTCTCTCAACAGGGCACCCGAAAACTCCTGAAGGAAGCTCAAGATCTGGTGGTTCCAAGTCTGGCAGAATCTTGCAGTCTTTCCTCTCCTTCGCAGATGACAAACAACCAGATTCAAGGACGAAGTCCAAAAGTGGGCGGTGCTTATCAGCAACAAGAAATAGTATTGATACTCGGAGCGAAACTTCCACACCAAGAAAATAGCTAAAATGGTTTGGAGTGATCAGAAAGCTTCACAGATCATAATATTATTTTGCAAGTAAACTCTCCCTCACTCATTTAGAATGAAAAAGTCGCCAGTTTGATTAGCTTTTGATGTCTTATTCTTTTTCTCCTTTTTTTTTTTTTTGAACTAAAACCTGCTTTTGGATCAACCTATATTTTCTTGGATGTAAATTTGATTCTGTTATGTTGATATTTGTAATCATTGGTGCTTTTCATAACTGGTGAAGTGCCTGCATATTTGTAGATTCTGATTTTTTTTTATACATGAAATGAAAGTGTGCTTTGTGCATATAAGAACTGTTCATCTTCTATTGAGGGGTTAAAACTTGGGCTGGTGGCCTACAGCTCCATGCTATCCTGTAAAGTTGTAATACAAAAAATGAGTTTCCCACTCTGAGAATTTATTTCTGGTTCAGTATATAGGTTTTTAAAGGTTTTATACTCTTATTTCAAATGCTTCTTTACTGGAGATGATTCTGTTATGTTTCTTGCATGAGGAAGAAGCTCTTCTTGAGCCTTCTTGGAAGAGAGAGAGAGAGAGAGAGAGAGAGAGAAGAGAGAGAGAGAGAGAGAGAGAGGAGAGGGGAGAGAGTCACTGCAGGGAATTCTTTTATTTCCTCGATCAATTGGGCTTAAACCTTGTGTGATCTTTAGATTCTTGAATAAATTCTTGGAGGAGAGCAGCCTAACTTGTTCAGGATGCTGATCATTTGTTGGCCTGTACTAAATCTTGTGATTTTGTTTGTTTAGTAGACTGGTACAAAGTTTCTTATCATGTATGGTTTTACATGAATGTGGCTAATCAAGACTTTAATTTGCGAGAAGTTTTGTTGTACGCTAAGGCGTTATAATTCTACGTCTTAGTGTTGCACGGATATCCAGCTCACACACAGAGAACACAATATTTTTTACGTGGAAAACCCGGAGAGGGAAAAAATCACGGGGCCTCGCCCAGTTGAAAAATGATTCAACTAAATTTGAGGAAAGTATAATGGTCCGACTCGTCCTTGAAGACGACCAGATTACAAATTTCAACTGAGAGTTTTGTAAGAGTCCAACGTCACTCCAATGTTAGATGGCGATCCAGCAGCACTCCGGTGTCAGGCGGAAGACCGGAGTGGCACTTCAACGTTAGGGGGTATTTCAACTTTGGGTAGCACTTCGACGTCCTTTGATGGTCTGGTGGGTATTTAACAGATCTCCGGCGTCCTTTGGCGGTTTGGCGGTGGTGCGGTAGAACTACGGCGGTGGTGTGGCAGCACTCTGGTGTCCCTTAGTGGTCCGGCGGTGGTGCTGTAGCACTCCGGTGTCCCTTGGTGGTCCGGCGGTGATGCGGCAGACTTACGGCGGTGGTCGAGGAGGAGCTAGGCGGCTGGAGCTTTCTTCCTTCTCTCCCTTCTTCTCTCTAGTTTCTTCCTCCTTTTTCATGAGGAAATGGAGTTCTATTTATAGAATTCTTCAGTGGCATGGTTTGAAAATAAGTGGAAGATCAATGGGTAAATTTGGAGTGGATCGAAATCTTGATTCCTACGATCATGCACCGTTCAATGGATATTTTGACTGTCTTAATGATATTAGAATTTGATGATCTTGGGCTCGTTGGATTCGTCTCGTCTAGCCACTCGATTCGACTATAAGCATGTGATGATTGAAGATCATTTGGTAACCCAAATTGTGGTTCGATCCTTCCAAAAATGCTTCGAGTCTTTGATTTGGACTCATTTGGGCTCAGATTGAGTCGATTTTGGTGTCGTTGGGTTTGTGTTTCCGAGACGCTTAGTTTGACTGTAAGTTTGCTAAAATTGGAATTCAGATGGTCTCTGATCTAATTTTTGAAGTTTCCAACTAGACTTTGCCTCGAGATTCGTGATCGATCAATGTAATTTTTTTTTATTCAGAATGATTATTACAAAACATTAATTCATATATATATTAATTGATATTAATATCAAACTTTTAAATTATACTACCATTTATTGACCATTTATTATTATTTCTTTTTAATCTAGAAATTTCCTCTCCAAACCTCATTTCAGAAGCTATAAATACCCCCTTAGGGGCTAAGGAGGAAAGCACTACTTCTCTTAAACCGGTCCGGACTCGCAAAAGTTTTAGACTTTTGGGATTTAGCGGTGGCGATTTAGACCTGGTACTCCTTACGACAGGCTCCAGTTTACTCCTAGTGGGAGAAAAACTGCTCCAGGCAAGAATTTTAATACCATAAGCGGCGATCAAAAGCCTATTTGAGGTACTCATACGCAGGCTTCAGTATTACTCTTGTACTGGGGAAAAAAACTATCCGGTAATAGTTTTAAATACTAGATGGCGGCGATTTAAGCCTGGTGTACTCTTACGCAGGCTCCAGTTCACTCCGAGTGGGGAAAAACTGTCCGGCAAGAGTCTAAATACCGGAGGCGGAGGCGATCAGACCCGGTACTCTTACGCAGGCTTCAGTTCACTCCCATTGGGAGAAAGACTGTCGGCAGAGTTAAATACCAGATGGGGGGGGTGTGTGTCACAACACCCCCCCCCCCCCCCCCCCCCCGGGTGGGTGGTGAGTGGGGGCGGAGTAGATCAAACACTCCTGTACTAAAACTTACGTATGCTCCTGTTCACGTTCCCTTGGGGGAAAGACCTGGTCCGGCAGAAGTCTAAATACCCGGTGGTGAGGGTGTTTAAGATTCTCGGCAGGTACAAATCTTTCCATGTTCAGAGCCTATGGACCACACTGAGTAAGAGGAAGGTGTGACGTTGGAAGGTCAGGCGAAGGCCAGACGTCACTCAAGAGGTTGGGCAATCTAGGCTGACATCAACCTTTGGAGTTCGGGGTATAAAGTCGAGGTTACTGGAGGTCTAAAGTCAGAACGACCGGTGTCACTTGCGCGGCCAAGCTAGAAGGCCATCGATACGTGAAAAGTCGAGTTGCAGAGATCAACATCACATGGAGGCCGGGCAGAAGGCAGATGTCACTTGGAGGTTCAGACAGAAATAACGGTGACATTGGGAGGGCAGGTTAGAAGGCGGAACGATACTTGAAAGTCGGATGCAAGAAGACATAAATGGAGGCCACATGGAGGGGCAGAAGGGCCAAAGTCATTTGATGTGGGTGCAAGGAATACATGGGAGGAGGAATGGTTCGAAGGTGTGATTGAGGTCGGGTAGAAGGGGAATATTGGAGAATAATAATTTCACAATTTGTTTTGAAAATCTTTCCAACTTTATTTAATCCTATCCTAATTCTTTTAAATCTTAATCCAATACTCACAACAAATTTAATACATACACTCAAAAATTAACAATATTTAACA